>JASDQU010256955.1:506-15267 GCA_032191745.1 Picea mariana
CTCCCTTGAATTATTGTTTGATCTAAGTTTCAACAACAATCTACAAGTCAACTAAGTGATTGTATCTTTATTCCTTTCCAAATGATTGGAATGTTTGATCGATCTATGCTTTGACATGCAGCTATTGTGCAATCTACTCCTTGATAATATCACAAATCTACAAATAGATCTACTCTTTAAAACATAGAAAAATAGATCTATTGCATTTTTCTTTAAACCAAAATTAATTTCAACAAAGAGGAACAAAATCTTCTCTTTGCATGATTGAGTTGTAATGTACCGAGCCATCAGGATGAGCCACACTCTTTCAAGAACGCCCTTCAAGAACGATCTGATACCACTCTGTAAAGTACCTAGCCACCAATAGGTTGGCCACACTACTTCAAATCGTTCTACAAGGTTACTGATTTGAATTTTGATAGTCATTACTTAATTAAGAAGCATGAAAGAAATGCAATAACTGCACATGCAATAATCAATATTCATGCTAGACTTAAAACAATGCTTATTCATGCCATGCACAATAATGACCAACAACAAGCATAGCATAATCATATATCTCGGAGATAATAATAGTACACAACGACATATAAATATATAGAAAACACAGAGAGCACTTATCATTAATTGAACCATTTGCCAATTGGTTGTAGACCAAGGACATTCCTCCCAACCATAGATACTATTGTTCCAAATATTAATAGAAGTTCACCCTCGAGCCAGGGTTATGAATCCATAGGGATGGGTCCTAGGTCGACTCTACCCACAACAGTCAGCTGATAGGCTCTCAAGTTTTCCCAACCACACAATAATGAAAATTTCCAGCTCTCTTCCCCTTCATCTTGCACAAACCAAAGAAATGAACCTCTTTCTTTTCCATGGAGTCCCTACAATTGTTCCATTTCTCTCCAGGGCTCCAATGCTTCTAGTCAGGAAATATCAATGCTGGAAACTCCAAGGATTCTCCGTTGCGAACAGTTCTTTAAGAACTTCCTTCAATCTCATACACACAAGCATACATTCCCTCCTGGAATGATCAATAATTCCTCCCAACCATCTAGCAATGGTTCACTACCTCCAACCATTCGTTTCCATGCCTAGACTAAGAGAATGTGAATGAGCAAGAATGAGGAAGATGAGTGATTGAATAACAATGAAATGAAGAAGTGAAAATGAAAGAGTGAAAGAGTGAACCCTCAAATATCCCAAAGAGGGGCTTATATATTTACTTGGAAATCAAGAACCACATGGCCTTTCTCCATGAATTTCATGTAACTACTTTTCTCTATTAAAACCAAGATGAGTGAATAAAGTAATAATAAAGGATTTAGCCCAATTATCCCCCTCTCTTGTGGAATCATAGCCCCCTATCTCTTGTCCTTTTCCATCTTGCAACCATCAATGTATTTTATTAATATATATAGAAGTATTAAATTTCTAGGCACTCCGACCCTTTCAACATACCGGCTCACTATCCTAGGTCACATTTACATAATACATTCTAGTTCATGGGGATCAAAATTGGATGTGTTACATACCCCTCCCCTTATGTTGGCACTATCCTCAGTGCACAACACCATACTAGTGTTCTTAATATTACAAAATCTAGGCTTGCTGGCCTTTAATCCACACATGTAGTCCAACCCAAAATCTTATATACATAGGCACTCCAGCCTAAAAATAAAAATTGCATACATAGGCACTCCGACCTAAAAACAAAACATGCATATTGTTAGTCCCTAAAGTTGCACTTGACTGTGAGAGGGCAAGCTAGGGCATCATTCGTTATTGCAAAGTGTTTATAAGGTTTTATGATTTGGTTTTTTCTTAGTAGGGTGGTTGAAAACTAGCTCAAGGTTACAACATAACATGAAAATCAAGATCAAAACATAGCATATCCCATTGGATGAATAATAGGTGGATACATAGATGGATTAAACCAATTAAGAAAAGGAATATGAAGTCTTCAATTTGTCAACTTCACATGAATTCTCGTCTCAAAATGTCATAAAGAAACAAGACTATCAGCTTGATATCAAAACTTGAAAAATTATCTCTACAGTAAAGTTTTCACTGTATAAATTAACAATCAAGAATAAAAAAGCATTGCAATATGAATAATGAATTCAAGAATGAATAAAGAAATAAAAAAGTATAAAAAGAGGGTCTAACCATCCATATGCCTTTGCTATTAAGTGTCAAATTGAACATAAATGCTTTTTACAATGAGCTTCACAAAAAGGTCCCCTGGATCTCCAATTTTTCGACCATCACATAGTCTTTCCTCTGTCTATTTAAACTATCTATAAAACTTCCAGATCCTATCATCTAGTATAGCTTTAATGACTAGATTCAAATAGTATCTATCTACTAAGGTAGTTCACTCAAAAGAGCTTCTACAATCCCAAAATAGATCACAACTCAACAACTTGATATTGCAAAATATTGCCAGCATTTACAGTTGATTCTACAAAATTGGAATTAGTTTGATTTAGTCAAACAGATCGAGGTCTTAGCATCTCACTGACCAAAAACGAATAGGCTTTGCCATATTTCCTGGAAAACATTTAAATCATGATTGTAGCAAATCTCCATGTAACCTTTAGGATATAATCATAGCAGTAGCTTTAGCATTTTTCTATTTGAGCTTTGTGGTAAGCATGCCATTGTGCCAATAGAGTCTAAAATTTATCTTTCTGATTTCTTTGAGCAATGCCATTTTCTCTTTCTTCTTCTTTTTAAAACCTTGAATCCTTTCTTGCTGGCGAGCATTCCATTGTTCTATTTGCGCCTTTTCCTTCTTTAACTGTCTTACTGTTTTTTGAAATTCCTTGATCCTTTCTTTATCAGTTCTAATTTTAACTTTGAATCCTTAACATTATTCAAGAGGTGCAGGTTCATTCAGGTTTAAGGCAACTTTGGGTTCTTTTTCTTTAACTTGGTACTTTGAGACTAATCCCAAGCTATGTTCTTCATCAGAACTTGCTGAATCTATAGCTTCAGGCACATCTAATATGCGATCTGAGTCTTCAAAGTAATCCTATTTATCCTCAGAGGTTTCGCTGATACATTTAGCCATCTCTTTAGCTTTTACTAATCTTGTTGAAGCTCTCATTACTGGTCCTGTAGATGGTGAAATCATTCTTTTACCTTTGCTGACTGGTTTCTTAGGCAATGAAGTTCCTTTTGTCCTTTTCCTGGTACCTGCTTCAACATTCTTAGAGTCATCTTCTATGATTATGACATTTTCTTCTTTGATTGATGGATTAAACATGGCCTTTGACTTTAGTCTATACTTGTTGGTGACCCTAGTAGAATTCCTTCTAGGTTTTTGTGATACAGACACACCTTTAACCCTTTTCCCTTTGACTGCAACACCCCTTTTATTGGTTGATGGCGTTTCATGCTTGACTGTAGTTTGAGTATCAAGATCTTTATCTTAATCATTTTCCCCTTTAACATATTCTTTAGAAAACGTTTCAATTTCTGGATCCCACCTAGGTCTTTTACTTCCGCTCTTCCTGGTCACCCTGATATCAGGCATCTCCTCTGTCACATGGGTTTCATCGATTGAAATATCTCAGTTCTGTGTAACGATCTTTCTCCCTTTTCCTTTATTCTATTTATTGGACCGAGTGTTAGGGTTTAAAGATTGCATGAGCCGGCTCTAGGGCTTCTGTGGATCACGATCAGAGCCATGTGCCATTCGGGTTGAATCCAGTTATGAGGTACTCCCATTTTCCAATTCGGATTTTGCTTATCTGGAAGCAGGAATTGGTTTACAAACTCTATAACCACATGCTCTTTCTTCCACCATATTTCTCCTCCAACCACGAACCTGCAAGCCTTTGCGATAGTCTGCTCTGTCACTAGCATCAACATCTTACTGATCTCCACCTCGTGACCATCGAAATTTAGAGCGAACTCCATGGAGACCTGCTCATCGTAACCCTGAAAAGTGGTAAGGAATTCAAACCACCCAACATCTCTGAACCTTTGAGCCATCTGAGGATAGGCTTCAAGAAGTTCGACACCCTTTGGTTCTATTCTAACTACCTGTTCGCTCCTCTTTGGCGCCATCAAAACACAATTCTGTAACTAGCACCCTCGGGTTCCAAATTTTCCACCTGCAATCTGTTAGTGTATACCATTCCTTTGAGTGAATACCCATGCCTAAATTCAACAAAATCAAACAGGTATAATATAACAATAATTGAGAATTGGTGATTAAAAATAAGTCCTGCACGGGTACAAAACAATTGGATTATGAAACAGTTTGAATATGTAAATGATTCCAAGCTTTCATGGACACATGCGAACTCTCAATCCACGATTCGTGTCATCATAATGAAATCTAGATGGCAGGCGCGTATCAAGGCATGATTATTTTGGTGCTACGAGAATATCCTTATTCTCGTAGAGCTATTAATGACTTAGCAAAACTTGAAAGTTTGAAATTCAAACAGGCATATGAGGTGACACCTCGTCTTAAAACCATGTCTTTCAAAATCAAACTTAAATAAACTATCCAAAAACTGCAATGCAAACCATAAGACACTAAAAACAAAAATGGAAATCAACTGGAAACAGAAAATGAAGTGTGGGTAAGAAGGGTTTAGGATAAGGGTTTCTCACTAAACCAAGACAAAATTAGAGACTAACACTAGCTCCTTCTGGGGATGGAGTTTTGATAATAAACTCCAAGAAATGCAGACCAATGCCTTTCCTTTATCTTTGATTCACTGATTCCCCTGCAACTGTCAGTCTTTTATTCTCAGCATAACTGTAAAAACAAGTCCATTGGGTATATGGAGTCTTTATTGAAAGGAAAACCTACTGTACTAATGGAAACTTGATGAGCCCTTAGAGAAAATAGTGCGTCAAGAATCTCCCATTCACTGGGCCCCCAAAAATTTCAGTGTTATCTAAATTATGCAGGAGAAAAGTGTTATCGTTCATTACCTTGGCTATCCTGAAAGGACCATACCATAGGTTATCGAACTTTCCATGTTTTTCTTTATCCTCTCTCCTGGCATCCCATATTAACACCAAATCCCCTTCATTGAAAACATCTTTCTTAGTTACCTTATTGAATGCAACCTTGATTTTTATCTGATGAGCAACAACTTTCTGATTAACCTGTTCTCTGACCTGCTGAACTTCAATCATCTGAAAAATTCTTCTTTGGACATCATTGGGTTCCTCTAGTTCTTCTTGTAGAAACTTTAAGACCGGTAGGCCCAATTGAGTTGGAAGAATTGCTTCTGTCCCATATACCATCTGGAAAGGAGATGTCCCAATAGACTTCTTGTTACTGATACGATCATCCCAAAGGGAAAACTTTAACTTGGAATCCCATGATTTTTTATTTTCTGTTAGTAATTTTTTGATAATTCTTATCAGAGTTTTATTGGAAGATTCTGCCAATCCATTCCCTTGGGGGTAGTAGGGGGTAGAATGAACCAATTTGATACTATACTTGTTGCATAATTCAATCATGGAATTTGATTTAAAAGCTTGTGCATTGTCATTGACCAGTTTTTTAGGACAACCAAACCGAGAAAAAATATATCCTTCTAGAAATTCCATGATTACCTTGTCTGTTGTATTCCAAGTAAGAATTGATTCAATCCACTTCGTAAAATGATATGTGGCTGTAAGAATCCATCTATGTTTTCCCGAGGATGGTGGATTAATCTCTCCAATGAAATCCAATCCCCATTGTTGAAACGGTCCATGGGCGATGATTGGTTTCAGAGGCAGGGATATAAGTTTCTACTTTCCAGCAAATTTATGACAAGGTTCACATGCCCTGACTTGAGAAAAAATATCTGAGAATAGAACTGGATAGTAATATCTTGCTCTAAGAATCTTGAAGGCAGTAGCCTTCCAACGATGATGGCCTCCACAGACACCATGATGCAGATCATGAAAGATTTGTTTAGCTTCCTTTTCGTCCACACACCTCAACAAAAAACCGTTGGGATCCTTCTAGAATAGGTTCTGATCAACAATACAGTACTTTAAATCTCTAAACTTTAATGATCTGAATTTTGATTTATCCAACTCTGGAGGAGACTAAAAATTCAGCAGAAAAAATACGATATCTTTGTACCATTTTGAAGAAACATACTTGTTGTTTATCTGTAAATTTATTTCTTCAATATGGATAGAAGAGTCATGTGTCATGTCTGAAAGATGGTATGACCCAATTTCTTTTCAATTAGATTATGTCATTAATTTGGCGAGGCCTTATCCTTTTATCAGCTGAGTAGGATTTATGGTGAGATCGTATTCCAGGGTTTTGGTTATCCATTTCCCTCGCTTTCCTTCACAATCAGGCTGAACCAATATTTCTTTTTACTACACTGCTTGGGACATAAGCTGTAATTTTAGATTGAAGAACATATACTCTGAATGATTTTAAAGCTTTTACCAAGGCATAGGCCTGTTTTTCTATTAAATCATACTTCAATTCAGAGTATTTGAGGCTTTTGCTAAACAAGGAGATAGGTTGCTCGTATCCTTACTCATTTCTCTACAGAAGAACAACAACTATGATATTTTCTGATGAAAATGAAAAAATCATGAATTCTTTGGAGTAGTCTGGGCTAATTAGAACAGGTGCCTGAATGATAGCCCGTTTGATCCTTTCAAAGGATTCTCTCGCTTCTGGTATCCACTTAATTTCTTCATCCTTTTTCAACATGTCAGTGATGTACTTGACAATTTCTGCAAAGTTAGGTATAAACCTCCTTAAAAAATTAATTTTACCAATGAATGACTGAATAGATTTTTTTATTTCTTGGAATGTTGATTTGTTGAATAGCCTTTACTATTTCCGGATCTATTTTAATACCTTCAGGTGAAACAATGTGTCCTAGAAGCTTTCCTTCCTCCATGGAAAAATGTGATTTTTTGGGATTAAGTGATATGCCATACCTCCTGCATTTCTCAAAGGTATGCTTCAAGTGCTGTAAATTTTCTTCATCGGATGCCAAAAATATAGTGATGTCATCAAGGTAAATAACCACAAACCTATCTTTCTCCCCAATGAAAGTGATGTCCATAGCCCTTTGAAATGTAGCTCCCACGTTCATCAATCTGAAAGGCATCTTTTCATACATAAAGGTGCCCCAAGGAGTGGTAAACGTTGTTTTCTTTTTGTCCTCTTCCATTACTGATATTTGATTGTACCCTGAATATCCATCAAGCATAGAGATTCTCTTTGCATCGAAAACTCTTTGTAAGATATAATCCAATTTTGGTAATGGATAATTGTCTTTTAGGGAGCACCTGTTTAGATTCTTGAAGTCTATACAGAGCCTTATCTCCCCGTTCTTTTTCCTGACAGGTACAAGGTTGGCTACCCATTCTGAGTATCTCAGTGGCACTATGATTTTTGCTTCCAGCAACCTTATCAGCTCCTTTTCTATTATAGGTAACAGTAAAGGATTAAATTGCCTAAACTTTTGTTTAATAGGTTTTGATCTAGTTTTCAGAGGAAGTTTGTGCTAAATAATCTCTGTATCAAACACTTTCAGATCTTCATAAGACCATGCAAAAATGTCTGAATAATGTTTCATTAATTCAACATATGCTTCTTTCTGTTTTTGTGACAGTTTCCTAGATATTTTTACCAACCTGGGATTTGCATCCGGACTAATGTCACAGTCTACTACATCTGTTTCTTCTGTTTGAATAACAACCTTCCTGGAAACATCATTATGATCAAACAACCTTTCTAGTGGAACCAAACCCTTGGGCAGATGGTTTGTCTTCAATTCAATGATTTTGTGGCTAGCAATTGTATCTTGAAGGACTTCTGCAACATGTATTTCTGCTTCTCCATCTTTGTCATCTTGATTAATTGAAATGTTAGAAAACTCTTCAATAGTTTTCAAAAATCTTTGAATTTCCTCATCATCTTTAAAATCCTGCCAATGTTTTATATTATCTGGTATTGAAGGTCTGTTTCTGACTTCAACTTTGAATTTTAGATTAGGAAACATCAGAGTTTTAAAGTTTCTAGCTGCAAGTGCCAAAGAGTCGACCCGCTGATTCAAATTTCTATGAATAAAAGTAATATTAAATGCCGAAAAGAAATTATCGACATAATCCCACACCTCATTTTTATATTGTTTTAACCTTTGCTGTTTGGTTTGGTATATATTCTTGATCATGGTGAATAATAAGTTCCGAGTCTCCAAAAACAGACATCTTATCTACTCCCATATCTCTAGCAGCTTTCAAACCTAACAACAAAGCTTCATATTCACCGATGTTATTAGTGGTGTCAAATTCAAGTTTATATGACATGGGGATAACCTCCTTGGTAGGGGAAATGAAGACAATACCAGATCCAAAACCTTCTTTAGAACATGCTCCGTCAAAATACATTTTCCAAACAAAATTGTCTTTACTGTCTCCCACTGCAGTTGTTGACTTTTTGATTGATACTTTTTCCATTTCCTCACTCATATGAAAAATAGAAGAACCAAGATCATATTCTATATCATATATAGGATTATTAGTGGGATTATTGTGATCACTTACCAAATAAGACAATCTAAATTCTCTGTATAATCTCTGTTGTTCCCCACCAAAAACATGTATGGTTGCATAACTAAGGTCCATCTGTAGAGTACCACCTACCTTCTTAGCCCAAGATCTTGAAAGAAGCATTCCAAATTTTGGTGGTATGTCAGCCACAATAACATCTAATACCACACTTTTCATAGGCAATTGGGAAAGAGTAACAACCAAATCTTTCATAACTCCAAGGCATTTGACTTTCTTGGAGTCAAAAAAATATAGATCATGATACGGTCTAGTAATGTCCAACCCTAAATCTTCCATCACCACCTTGGGCATTACATTATGCGAGGCACCATAATCCATTAAGCAGTTGTGCAATATATTTTCATGGACATTTAATGAAATGTAAAAGGGTGGAGAGGCATCAATTCTATCTTCAATGTGAGGTCCAATAGTTATGGCAGAGTTTTCATCCTCTAGATTGACCGTATCTGAAAAGGTGACATGAGCTGGAGCCTGTAGAGCCTTGAAGACGGTCTTTCTGAAAGGTTATATTTTCATGAGTTCTAATAATGGCACTAAAATATTGATTTTGTTGATTTCGTGTTCTAAACTGAAAGAAAAAACATTTCTATATGGTTCCTTTATGTCAACAGTACTATCCTTGGCAGGTTGTTTCAATGGTTGATCAACTTGGATCTTGGGAACACCTTTGACAATTCCTGTCTTAACTGGAGTATTGGCATTCTTTGTGGAAACAGGTGTATCAACTTTAGGTGCATTCGAACCAGATATGAGATTGTATTTTTTCCTTTTAGGTTTCTGTTGGATGATCTCATCTTCATCCCCTTCTTCAAACTGATTTGCAATCAAAGCATCTTCACAATCCTGCTGTGTCACATGTAGAGGAGATGATTCAGAATCATTCAAATTAACTGCAAGGTCTTCTTATGTATCATCCTCATCCTCCTCCTCATCTACTGCATTATTTTGAAAAGGAGGTAACACCTTTTGGTCATCTTGGTTTTTTCTTTCTCTTGGTAAGATTTGAGGTACATTGTTTGGTCTCCTAAACTGATTTGGATTTCTGTAACTACCCTCCTATGCAGGTCTACTAGGCTGTTTTTGTTCTATCTTCAACCTTTCCATTCCAGATGTCAGAGTTTTCAACATCTTAGCCATTTCATCCATTTTAGAGTCAAATGTTGAATTAGGAGATGAAGGCAATTCTTCCTTTTTCTTTTTCCTGTCTCTTTCATTTCTAGACTTCAATTTGTCTACTGCTAATATGTTTGATTCTACCTCGATATCAGCATCTTGCATCAGGCTGAGGGTAGTGGTTCTTCTTTTCCTAAGCAACAAGGAAAATTCGGCATCGAATGCATTGGCAAAAGTGATTTTAGCTGATGTCTCTGAAGGTTTTATCTCCTCTGGAATTTTACCATACATTTGGTTGAACCTTTTGGTAAAATCGGGTATTGATTCACCTTGTTTCCTCCTTAAAGCACCAAATTTAGTGATGTAGTATACAAATTCCTTCTTGTCTGCCCAGTGTTTAAGAAAGGCATAATCTAAGGCTATGATATCAGCTATTGAATTAGGAGGCAAACTCCTGAACCACTTTCTTGCTTCCCCATTTAGACTTTGTACGAACAGTCCCATCCACACATCAACATGCTCTACATTGAAATTATTTGCAAAACTATAAAATGAACTCAAATGCTCTTCAATAGTAACTGATCCATCTCCATTGAATCTGGGCAAGTATCTCATACAATCATTTGGTGGAAAGGCATACATGACTTGTGGAAGAACCAAGGGATCATACCTTGCTGCAACTATTTCGTCCATTCTGTCTGCAACCATATTAGCTATTTTTGGAGCTCTGGGAGTGAGTAAGATTGGTAATGTTGAAGGAGAAGGCGTCCCTTGTGTATTACAACCTATATGTTTTGTCCCTGAGTCTTGATCTTTAACAGATAAGGATTTCTCTTCTGGACTAAGATCAACTAATGGGTTGAGAAACAGAGGATTCTCAAAAGAAAAATAATGTGATCTAAAATCCTCAGATGAGACAGATCCAAGAGACGAAGAAGGTGTCTCTGGTTCGCTCTTAATATCTGTGTTGTGACCTCTCGAAGTTTCATTCATAGGCAAAATGTCTGGATACTTCTGTTTAATGAGTTCAGTAAGTAACTTCCACTGTTCTAGATTTAATTCTAAAATAGTTGAAGGGAATGAAACTATATCAGACTTAATGACGGGTTTAATTTCACTTTCAGGATTCACATCTTCATCTAATTGGGTTTTGATGATTTTAGAGGATTGTCCTTGAGAACTTTCTGAAGATAATTTTCCCTTTAAGAGTGAAGACTGATCGAAAATAACTTTAGGTTTTCTTAATAACTTTTCAGGATATGGAACTACTGCAACAGGCTCAAGATCTGGATTTTTCCTGGTTACTGGTCTCTTATTAGATGATCAAGAATTTAGAGGAGTTTTAGGTCCTTTAACTTCTCTTTTAGGAGCTAGAATTACCACAGAGGAGTCGCCAGGTGAATAATCACAGTCTAAAATAATTGTCCAAAATCTTGTTCATCACCAAGATCTGAATGTAAAGTTGTCATTTCCCCAGGGAAGATCTCTTCATTTCTTCATCCCCGGAAATGGCGCCAAAAATGTTAGTCCCTAAAGTTGCACTTCACTGCGAGAGGGAAAGCTAGGGAATCATTCTTTATTGCAAAGTGTTTATAAGGTTTTATGATTTGGTTTTTCTTAGTAGGGTGGTTGAAAACTGGCTCAAGGTTACAACATAACATGAAAATCAAGATCAGAACATAGCATATCCCATTGGATGAATAATAGGTGGACAAATAGATGGATTAAACCAATTAAGAAAAGGAATATGAAGTCTTCAATTTGTCAACTTCACATGAATTATCGTCTCAAAATGTCATAAAGAAACAAGACTATTAGCTTGATATCAAAACTTGAAAAATTATCTCTACAATAAAGTTTTCACTGTATAAATTAACAGTCAAGAATAAAAAAAGCATTGCAATCTAAATAATGAATTCAAGCATGAATAAAGAAATAACATAGTAGAAAAAGAGGGTCTAACCATCCATATGCCTTTTCTATTAAGTGTCAAATTGAACATAAATGCCTTTTACAATGAGCTTCACAAAAAGGTCCCCTGGATCTCCAATTTTTCGACCATCACATAGTATTTCCTCTATCTATTTAAACTATCTATAAAACTTCCAGATCCTATCATCTAGTATAGATTTAATGACTAGATTGGAATAGTATCTATCTACTAAGGTAGTTCTCTCAAAAAGAGCTTCTACAATCCCAAAATAGATCACAGCTCAACAACTTGATATTGCAAAATATTGCCAGCATTTACATTTGATTCTACCAAATAGGAATTAGTTTGATTTAGTCAAACAGATCGAGGTCTTAGCATCTCACTGACCAAAAATGAATAGGCTTTGCCATATTTACTGGAAAACATTTAAATCATGATTGTAGCAAATCTCCATTTAACCTTTAGGATATAATCATAGTAGTAGCTTTATAATTTTTCTGTTTGAGCTTTGTGGTAAGCACAACATTGTGCCAATAGAGTCTGAAATTTATCTCCCCGAGTTCTTTGAGCAATGCCCTTTTCTCTTTCTTCTTTTTTTTAAAATATTGAATCCTTTCTTGTTGGCGAGCATTCTATTGTTCTATTTGCGCCTTTTCTTTCTTTAACTGTCTTACTGTTTTATGAAATTCCTTGATCCTTTCTTTATTAGTTCTGATTTTAACTTTGAATCCTGAGCATTCTTCAAGAGGTGCAGGTTCATTCAGTTTAAGGCAACTTTGGGTTCTTTTTCTTTAACTTGGTACTTTGAGACTAATCCCGAGCTATGTTCTTCATCAGAACTTGCTGAATCTATAGCTCCAGGCACATCTGATATGCGATCTGAGTCTTCAAAGTAATCATGTTTATCCTCAGGGGTTTCACTGATACCTTTAGCCATCTCTTTATCTTTTGCTAATCTGGTTGAAGTTCTTGTTACTGGTCTTGTAGATGTTGAAATCATTCTTTTACCTTTGCTGACTGGTTTCTTAGGCAATGAAGTTCTTTTTTCCCTTTTCCTGGTACCTACTTCAACATTCTCAGAGTCATCTTCTATGACCATGACGTTTTCTTCTTTGATTGATGGATTAAACATGGCCTTTGACTTCAGTCTATACTTGTTGGTGACCCTAGTAGAATTCCTTCTAGGTTTTTGTGATACAGACACACCTTTAACCCTTTTCCCTTTGACTGCAACACCCCTTTTACTGGTTGATGGTGTTTCATGCTTGACTGTAGTTTGAGTATCAAGATCTTTATCTGAATCATTTTCCCCTTTAACATCTTCTTCAAAAAATGTTTCAATTTTTGGATCCCACCTAGGTCTTTTACTTTTGCTCTTCCTGGTCACCCTGATATCAGGCATCTCCTCTTTCACAGGGGTTTCATCGATTGAAATATCTCGGCTTTGTGTAATGATCTTTCTCCCTTTGTCTTTCTTCTATTTATTAGACTGAGTGTTAGGTTTTAAAGATTGTGTGAGCCAGCTCTAGGGCTTCTGTGGATCATGATCAGAGCCGTGTTCCATTCGGGTCGAATCCAGCTACGTGGTACTCCCCTTTTCCAATTCGGATTTTGCTTTTCTGGAAGCAGGAATTGGTTTACAAACTCTATAACCACATGCTCTTTCTTCCACCATCTTTCTCCTCCAACCACCAACCTACAAGCCTTTGCGATAGTATGCTCTATCACTAGCATCAACATCTTGCCAATCTCCACCTTGTGACCATCAAAATTCAGAGGGAACTCCATGGAGACCTGCTCATCGTAACCCTGAAAAGTGGTAAGGAATTCAAACCACCCAATGTCTCTAAACCTTTGAGCCATCTACGGATAGGCTTCAAGAAGTTCGACACCCTCTGGTTCTATTCTGACTACCTGTCTTCTCCTCTTTGGCAACATCAAAACACAATTCTGTAACTAGCACCCTTGGGTTCCGAATTTTCCACCTGCAATCTGTTAGTGTATACCATTCCTTTGAGTGAATACCTATGCCTATATTCAGCAAAATCAAACAGGTATAATATAACGATCATTGAGAATTAGTGATTTAAAATAGGTCCCGCGCGGGTGCACAACAATTGAATTATGAAACGGTTTGAATCTGTAAATGATTCCAAGATTTTGTGGATGCATGCAAACTCTCAATCCACGATTCGTGTCATCATAAAGAAATATGGATGGCAGGCGTGTATCAAGGCATGATTATTTTGGCACTACGGAAATATCCTTATTCCGATAGCGCTATTAATGACTTAGCAAAATTTGAAAGGTTGAAATTCAAACAGGCATATAAGGTGACACCTCGTCTTAAAACCATGTCTTTCAAAATCAAACTTAAATAAACTATCCAAAAATTGCAATGCAAACAATAAGAAACTAAAAACAAAAATCGAAATCAACTGGAAACAGAAAATGAAGTGTGGGTAAGAAGCGTTTAGGATAAGGGTTTCTCACTAAACCAAGTCAAAATTAGAGACTAACACATACATAGGCACTTTGACCAAAAACTACATAAATTATGGTAGTAGTTCCAACCAAAAAGCTTGCATTCCCCATCATCCTGCATAAGCCAAGGAAGTGTACCCCCTTCTTTCCTCTACATTCCTTCAAGCTATACCACTTCTCTTCAAGGCTTCAATGCACTTGGTCACGAATTCTTAGAGTTGTAGCTAGGAACTATAGTTTCACAAGTTCATTGGACTTCCTTCGTTCCATGCCCTTTGTCATTGAGCTTGATTTCCTTCTTACACTCTTCTTCCCAAGCTTCCAACTTCAATATCCAACATCTCATCTGTATTACACACATACAATCATCATGAGATATCATCATAAAAGTTTCACTCATTAAATGTCAAATATGTTTTATACAAGAAAACACAATTTCCCAAGCATGAGCTTCCTACTCTTAATTTATTTGGATCTTGCAACAACAGGAATCAATATTTATTATGGCTTACAACAATGCCATACTTGAGACCATTCTTTCTGCAATTTTCTCAACCTTTCACTCAGCCACACAAATTGTTAGCATAGCATAAGAATTTATAATTATTAATTTCTCAAATCTATTTTATACAGGAAATAAATTTTTCA
>JASDQU010256957.1:0-11306 GCA_032191745.1 Picea mariana
GTTGCTTAGCTTGTTGAAGTTTGTCACGAACCTATGGTTGGAAGGGTTGGACATTTTTAACCAGTCTGGCTACATGAGATTCCTGTGTGCAGAAGGAATCTTTACACTTTGTCGAAATCTTGTCGACCTGCTTCTGTTGGATAGAAAATGCTTGGGTCGAGGTTGTAGTGGTTGCAGTATCCTTCTATTCACCTTTTGAACATATCGTGAAGAAGTTAAATTTTTTAGTATGAGATACTACCTTGCGGCATTGTTTAGGTGGGACAGTAGTTGGAACTACCTCTGGTATCCTGTAGAGATGACCCCCCAGAGTAACAATGACACTATGGGGTCGAGACTCATAAATAGCATGGTGTTTCCACATATATGGTCGGCCCAAGAGAAAATCACAGACATCCAGCAAGGAAACATCACATAATACCTCATCCTTGAAGGGTTGGATGTCGTATGACAATCGACATTGTTGGATGGCACGAAGATCTTGTCCCTGGCAAAGCCACCTGATGTTGTATGGTTGTGGGCATGGTTTTTTTGAAAATCCCAACTATTTGACGACCTCTACTGAAATAAGGTTATTTTGGCTTCCACTATCAATAATAAAATGCAGTAGGATCCCCTTCACCCACATCTGTGAATGAAAAATATGCTCCCCCTCTTCTGGATCTGTTGGTTCTTCTGGTTGAATTTTTTTGGTCTTGACAATAGCAGTGGGGTATGCATCGATGATTTGTCATTTACCATTATTTTCATAATTAGATTTTGAATCAGGGTTCGGCTCCTTGTCTTTTATCTCAACCACCAATGACTATTTTGAGCGGCATTCATCAGTGTTGTGCCAGGGGATTTTATGGAAATCACACCATTTTTCGGTGTCCTTCTTTGTCTTCTCGTGACCCTTATTTTCCTGTGGCTTGGACTGGTTTTTGGGAGACTTTTTGTTAGGTTTGTCTTTATCATACTTTGGTTGTTGCGTATTTACAGACCCGAATTCCCATTTATTCAGGTGCTTAAATTTCTTCTCGATTTTAATAGCATATCAATAAGCAGCACCGAGTGATGAGAAGTCCAGAAAATTCATTTCAGTTTGGACCTATCTGTGGAGAGCCCCACGGTATTTCAGAACCAAATGTCGTTTGGAGTCTTTGATACCCAGCTTGGTGTGCAAGGTGTAGAAGTAATTTGTGAACTCTAGAACTGCTTGGCCCATCTCTTGCTGCAATGTGGTCTATCTCATATACTAGTCCTCATAGTTTCCAATATGGTAATATTATTCCTTTACCGCGTCCACACAAAAATCCCAAGTGGGATCGACCCCATATATTTGAGAATCTTCTATGGAACTTTGCTCCCAGTAAGTTTCCCACCAATGTTTGACATGGGGGGGATGTTTAAGGAGTGCGAAGGTGATCTTTTCCCTGTCGAAAAAATGGTGAACAGAGAAATAACCTTAAGTATATTTAACCATTTGTCTAGAGCATCAGCATCTATCTAACCTTCAAATACGAGAATATCAAAATTAACCTGTAACTTGAAAGGAGAGGTGCGTCCAAAGTGGTTGTTTGATGAAAATGTGCATGTTGTTATCGGCAGGCATTGAAGGATGTGGGAAAAATTCTCCATCATTTCGTCCCTCTGTCGCGTGAGAGCTTTCTCAAGCAACATATTGATAGAATCGTCTGCTTCGTTGTTTTTCTTTTCTTTCGCCATGGAGGGTTTCTTAGGTGTGCGAGAGAAATTGTCTTCAAGAGAGACAATTTCAATACCCAAATTTCTATACTCAGACCTCGTCGGGGACATGCACTGCAAAAAAAAAACGATCAAGAGCAGCCTGCTCTGATACCACTGATCCAAATTATTTTCGGCACGAAATGAGAGTGGAGATATAATAAAGAAATATATAGAGATATCTTGGATATCCAATATTATAAAACAATTGTATCAGAGATAAAACCATAAACAAATATATACATTAATACACAATTTTCTATTAATGAGCAAAAATGTACAAAGACTGTAAAATACAGAGTGAAAGACTCGCTAGAATGGTGGCAGCTTATCTCTGATAAGAGATGTGATGGATACTCACATCCATGAGAATATGATTTTACAATAAGGCTCCAAAGGCATTTTTATCATAAGGAAAATCCAAAACCCTAACCTCGTAAGATGAAAATCCAACAGTTTTATGGACCTCGTTTTGGGTAGTTTGGTGTATCGACTTCCCGAGGGCGTAACTTTGGCATACGATCTTAGTTTGGGGTGCACGATAGATCATTGGAAAGGTATCGTCGAGGAGATTAATTTTAGGGGCTCAATAAAAGCCTATGGCTATCATTGAGTCCCAAAAATCCTTCATTTAGGCCCTCAAAATGGCCCCGGAAGTTAAAAACTGCTAAAAATAGTAAATTACCAAAATTGCTAGAAAATCGTTTTGAGCTAGTTGGAAAAGGTGGGTGGCCACCGATATCCACCTGGATTAATCTTGGACAGTATAGAAAGATATGGATTCGTAAGAACACTTATCAGGTTTGTACAAATATATGACAGTGGACGAGAGCATGGATTCATAGATTGGTTCATAAAGTGGCTTAGAGACAAAGGAACATTATCATAATGGATGATAATTACACAGGAAATGGCTCGAACAATGATAATGGATTCCAAATTGACAGATATTTTTTTACACATGCATTGCATACAACAGGTCACATTCAAAACAGAGTAATGCTTAGAAACAACAATGGCAATACTCTGAAGCACTTCAGAGTATTTGGAAGCAAATGCTACATCAAAAGAGAAGATGGAAGAATGGGAAAGTTTGACTCTTGTGTGGACAAAGGAGCACTTGTTGGTTACTCAAGTACAAGGAAATCATACAAGTGTTACAATCTAAGGTTGAACAAAGTTGTGGAAAGCATCAATGCAAAAATTGATGAATCAGGTGGACGAGAATTAAAAGAAGAAGAAAATGAATCAGTGGAACAGCTTTACGAAGAAGAAGCAAAAGATGAAGAAGAAGTATAAGGGGAATATGAAGAGGATCAGATAGAAGTAGAAGAGAAAATTCAGAAAGTGCCTCCAAAGACATGTAGAAAACAAGTACAAAAGAATCATCCTTCAGATCAGATTATCGAAAACAAGGATGTAGGAGTTGAGACTAGAAGAAGAATCTGTTCACCAGAACAAATGCACCTAGCACTCTTATCTATGATTAAACCAAACAGTTTTGAAGAGGCCAGCAATGATAAATTCTGGAATAAGGCCATGGAGTAGCGTTCTACTTGGGTGAGTGTTTAGTATCTTGGCTAAGAAAGAAACAATCATCAGTATCTTTATCTACAGCCGAAGTAGAGTATATTGCAATAGAAGGATGTTGTACTCATGTTCTATGGATGAAACAAACTTTGATAGATATACAGGTTGAGTATGATGAGCCCATTCCAACCTATTTTGATAATACAAACGTCATTAGTATCTTAAAGAACCCGTTGATGCACTCCAAAACGAAGCACGTTCCAATAAATTATCACTTTCTATGGGAACACATTGCAGAGAATAACATCAGAGTTGAATATGTGGACACAAAAGAACAAGTGGTAGACATCTTTACAAAACCGCTTGAAAGGGAAGCCTTTGATTATCTTCGTCAAATACTCGTAGTAATTTCTAATCCAAAATGAATGATTTTGAATGTTTATCGTATATATCTTAGATTTACATGAGGAAGCATCATAAAGAGGACAGTTCAGGTTGGGGGATCAGTTTTAGGAAGAGTTCAGACAGGGGAGTATCCCCAAGGACAGTTAAGTTAGGGGGAGCAGCCCTGGATGGAAATATACATTTTCCATTGATGACAAAAAGGGAAGAGATTTATTAGATGCAAAGGTAAATGCTTGGAGAAAGAGCACAAAGGCATGGTTTCAGGGGGATCGATGCTCACAGGGGGACCATGAGTGATATGAATTCATTATTGCATGAGAGTGTTGTCATAAATTCCAAAGGGGAATATTGTTTATTATTTGGGTTGGTTTTCATTGATGTCAACCCTTGAAGAAATTCTGGTAGTGAATTTTGGTAGCACAAAGGTTTGGGTAATGGACCCAAGTTTGTTTGATGTATAATGGTATGAGTTTTAATATGTTTGAATTTAATACTATTCTATATGGATAGTGCATGTCATGCAATTTTCGGTGGTATGTGGAACATCACATAACTGCTCACGGTTAGAGAGTTATGGACATGTGAAGTTGGAGAACCCTCATGAGTCATCTAGAAGCCCCAAAAAGTCAAAGTAGTCAAATTGGTTGCAAAGAAGAAATTATTTAAATAATAAAGTGAAGTGATAAGTGTACTATAAGTCAAATTGGATACAAAATAAATTATTTAAATAATAAATTTAATGGGGAAATTACTAAGTGGACAAGTGGTTAGAAGTGGGTAGAAGCCCCAAAAGGTCAAAGTAGTCAAAGTGGTTGCAAAGAAGAAATTATTTAAATAATAAAGTGAAGTGATAAGTGTACTATAAGTCAAAGTGGATACAAAATAAATTATTTAAATAATAAAGTTAATGGAGAAATTACTAAGTGGGCAAGTGGTTAGAAGTGGGTTAGCCCTAAAATAAGGAAAGTGGTTTAAGATGGTTAGAATGTAACCCCTTGAGGAAGTTACATAAAAGTATAAATAAGAGGAAAGGGTCTCTCATTTAATTACACTTGAGCATATTGAATATCTACAAGTGACTGAGGTAACCAAAGGATATCTAAGGCAAATTTCATAGGGAAGGTGAAGTAAATAAGGTCGAAATTCAAGGGAGGATAAATGATTTTGATGATGCTTTCTAAGGTATGTTATTTACAGGTCATCTCACCATTTTCACAATAAAAAAAATTCTAGAATGATTCAGATCGTGAAATATTGAGGCCATTGAGGAAAGATATCCAAGAAGTTTTGATAAAAATTTCATCTTGTGGGTCGTTGTATTTTTGGAGTTACACTCTGTGGAAAATAGGGTTTGTGGTCAGTCCTGAAACTAGTCTAAAACAGGTGTTTCGGGTAAAAACGTCATAACTTCTTCATAAAATATCCAAATTCAGTAAGACAAAATGTATTGGTTATAGTACAGTCTTTAGTATTCTTTGTACCATTTTCAGATCCATACAACAAATATTATGTGCAGGGCACGCTCTACAAGTTCGCTCTCTAGAATAAGCCAGAATTCAACAAGGTATGTCATTTTTGCTATAAATCCTTTTCTAAAAGGTTCCAAGTAGTGAAACCTGGAGGAATTGCATAAAAGACACTGAAGAACATTGTGTATTATTTTAATATATTTATTCATTACAGGTACATATTTATGATTATTTCAAGTTAGGTTTGTTGATTAATCGAAAGTTAGTCATGTGAGACTAAAGTAATTTTTGATGTAAATGTTAGTCTCATGTTGTTAAAGTTAAGGAAGGTCTGCAAGTATGTGATCATATACACCAGGTCTATTATAGATTTACAAATCAAATTTGGATGATGAAATTGATGAGGGATTTTGGTTGAGGTATGTTACAGATAGAGGTTGTATAACAGTGAGGTTGTGGCACATGGTTTGATGTAATAGTTTATGGTATTGGGTTTATGGATAGAGTGATGAATTGTTAGATAAACTTTGATGGTTATATTGGTGTACGATTGAGGTACATGTTGGGTACATGGTTGAGATAAGTAGTTGATGGGTTGGCACATACATGAGGTGTATAGTTGATGATGTTGGTACATATTAATGAGTCATAGTTTATGTGTATTTGGTGCATTATTGGTACATATTTGGTGCATGGTTGATGCACTCGTTGATGGAATAGGTTGAGGTAAATTTTGGTGCATGGTTGATGCACTTGTTTATGGTACAGGTTTTTATAGGTTGGTGCATGGTTGATGCATGGTTTAGGTTATTGGTACATGTTGTTTGGTGCAGGTTGATTAGTACAGTTTTATAGTAGTATATCTCACAGTGATAGTGTGAAAGTGGTTCCATCATTCTACTATATTTCAGAGCAGTTGTTTGGGGCAAGGACAGGTAGTTGTAGCCACCTTCTGGTTGTAGCCAGAGAACATAGGGGGTTGTAGCCTCCTTCTGGTTATAGCCAAAGAATTGGGGAGTTGGAGATTCTCTCAGGTTGTAGCCCCTCAGAAACTAAGGGGTTAGATCCTCCTTCCAGTTGCAGCTGGAAAAAAAAGGAAGTTGGTGCTTCAATGAATGTAATTCTTAAAGACATATAAGAAAAAGCATTATGTGGTTTTCTCTCACTTTGGGTTTCCACGTAAAAACACTAGTGTACTTTGTATGTGTATGTTTCTCATTTGTTCATTGTTTATTTACTCTGCAACTATTGGATGATAATTCTACATTGATATAACACTTTCATTTTATGGTTAAAAATGATTAAATTTCTCTATCACTTATTCACCCCCCCCCACCCCCTCTCAATAATCCAACAATTGGTTTCAGAGCAGGTTCCTTCAGGAAACAGTTTAACCACTGGAAACAGATCATGGATTATTCTGATAATGGAGTACTATTGTTCAATGGTCAGAATGGTTTAAAGTATGATATGTGGAGTGGAAGGATAAAATTATGTTTACAGGAACAAGGGTATTATATTTGGCTATCAGTCTTTACAGGATATGATAGTTCAAAAAGGGAAAAGATTGCATCCAAGAAGGAATTGAAGAAAAATAACAAAATAGAAATGGATTTCATCTGGGAAGGATTACCTAATCTGGTAAGAGAAAAGGTTGGTAAATGTTCATCAGCCAAATAACTTTGGGATAAGTTACATGATATATATTCTTCACCCATCACAGATTCAGAAAATTCCAAAGAAGATGCAGGTACAGATCAAGAAGAAATATGTTCACCATGTCAAACATATTCAGAGGATGAAGAGTACATAATCAACAGAGGTATGTTGTTTTTCTTTAATTGTAAAAAATGTAGACATCTTGAAATAGAATGTCGTGAGACAAAAAAACTAATTGAAAAGGAAGAAAATTATGAAGCAGAATTGATTAGTGCTTTAGATTAACTAAGAAAACAAAGAGAAGAAAAAAAGTCACTCAAGAAAGAATTGATGAAACAAAAGGAAAGTGTTCACATTTTTTAAGAATCCCAATAGGTAATCGAGAACTTAAGAACTCAACTAGAAGAATCCAGAAAGATCGAAAAAAATCTTGAATATCAAAAGACTCATTTGGAATCCAACATAGTAGCACAAAAGGAAGAAGCAGAAATGAGAGAGAAAATATTGACAGATCATATTAAGGAAAGAACTAACGATCTAGACAAGCTTGAGGAAGAGCTTGGTCAAGAAGAGAAAGGGATTGAAGAAGAAAGAATCACATTAAAAATCCAGCTTGAAGAAGTGAAAAGAACAAAAGAAGTCATGAAGTCTCAGATAATGAAGAAAGAAGAAGAGGTTGAGAAGATTGAAGAAGAAGTTGTCACATTGAGAAGTAAAATCTTCAAGCTCAACAAGAACGTTGAAGAGACAGAAACATCCACATCATGTATAGAGAATGAAGAGAAGCACTCTAGGTTGCTAGAAAAGAAGAATGAAGAAAAGAGAAAGAGTTATGCAGAAGTACTCAAAGGAAAGAATCATGGTCAACCAAAATATAAGAAAACTATTGAAGATACATATTCAAGAAGACCATCCATGTTCAAGCCACAAAGAAGCTTCAATCATGATCATGATCAGTCAAGGAAGAAATTCAGAAGAACTATACCACAAAGAATATCACTCACTCCCAAGTATACAAATTTCTTTTATGGTCATTGTTTTTATTGTACTAATTTTGGACATAAGGTTGCAGATTGTAGGGATTATAAAATAAATGTTCAAGCAAGAGCCTTTGTGGCCCCACGTGACATTGAATGTTACAAATGTCATAACTATGGACACATAGCTAGTGATTGTAGAAGCATGATCGATACTTCCATGAAAGAGAACATTGATATCATATATAAGAAAGTATGGATAAGAAAACATGAAGAACAAGTGAACAAAGACCAAGTCCCAGATATCACAAGATTGGAAATAAAACGAGATGAAGAAAATTATACAGAGAAAAAGAAAGATGTCATATACAGAAAGGTTTAGAAAATAATTGAAAGAAAAGAAGGATAGGTAAATAAGGAACAGGTTCAAGAGATTATACTTTTAGGCATTGTAGTGAAAGATGAATCCACAGACAGAAAGAAATAAGTTAGAGCTCAGAGAGATGATGAATCTACCAATGAAGATGATGGTGAATACACATCAGAGAAGGAATTGTTCTGAGCCATCCAGCTTAAAGACTCCCAGATAATATGAATATTATATAGGGGGAGTCTATGCGATAGTTGTGACAGACCAAAGAACCATCCTTCGAGCATATTGCATAGTTTGAGTAGACAAATCCAAAGCAGTCGGTTAGCAGAAGTACAGTTTGATAGATTAATCAGTTGTAGTAATGAAGACTTCATGATAGTAATAGTGATAAATGGGTCATCATTCTGGACAGTTGTGCAGTAGAGTCTTGGAAAATATGGACAAAGATGGATTCATAAGAACACTTAGCAGGTTTGGACAGATATATGACAGTGGAAAAGAGCATGGATTCATAGATTGGTTCATAAAGTGGCTCAGAGACAAAGGAACATTATCATAATGGATGATAATTACATAGGAAATGGCTCAAACAACACTAATGGATTCTAAATTGAAATATATTTTGTTACACATGCAGTACACACAATAGTTCACATTCAAAACAGAGTAATACTCAGAAACAACAGTGAAAAAACTCCCTACGAGCTATGGAAAGGAAGACCAGCAAATGTGAAGCACTTCAGAGTATTTGGAAGAAAATATTACATCAAAAGAAAAGATGGAAGAATGGGAAAGTTTGACTATCGTGTGGACAAAGGAGTACTTGTTGGTTACTCAAGTAAAAGGAAATCATACAAGTGTTGCAATCTAAGGTTGAACAAAGTTTTGGAAAGCATCAATGTAAAAATTGATGAATCAGGTGGACGAGAATTAAAAGAAGAAGAAAATGAATCAGTGGAACAGATTTAGGAAGAAGAAGCAAAAGATAAAGAAGAAGTAGAAGGGGAAGATGAAGAGGATCAGACAGAATTAGAAGAGAAATTTCAGCAAGTACCTCCAAAGACACCTAGAAAATGAGTACAGAAGAATCATCCTTCATATTAGATTATCGAAAATAAAGATGTAGGAGTTGAGATTAAAAGAAGAATATATTCACCATAACAAATGCACCTAGCACTCTTATCTACGATTGAACCAAATAGTTTTGAAGAGGCTAGCAAGGATGAATTCTGGAATAAGGCCATGGATGAAGAATTGGATCAAATAGAGAATAATGACACTTGGGAATTGGTTCCAAGACCAAAGAATAAGAATGTGATTGGCACAAAGTGGGTTTTCATAAATAAATTGAATGAAGATGGACAGGTTACAAGGAACGAAGATAGATTGGTATGTAAAGGATACGCATAGGTTGAAAGAATTGACTTTGAAGAGACATTTTCCCCAGTTTCCAGAATGGAAGCAATCTGATTGCTTTTAGCTTATGCATTCTCCAAGAATATTAAAGTGTATCGAATGGATGTGAAATCAACCTTTCTGAATGGGGAACTTGAAGAAGAATTCAACATTGAACAACCAGAAGGATTTCAGTTATCAGAGAACGCAGATTACGTGTGAAAAAATGAAGAAGGACTTGTATGGTCTAAAACAGGCTCCTAGAGCATGGTACTCCAGACTGGATAAATATCTACAACAGGCAGGGTTCAAAAAAGGAAGTTCAGACAGCAACCTCTACATCAAGGTAACTCAAGATAGTATTTTATTAATTGAATTTTATGTTGGTGATATGATTTTTGGAAGTAATGATGACAAGTTAATCCAAAAATTTGCAAAGGATATGCAAAATGAATTTGAAATTTCATTACTTGGAGAACTATCTTTCTTTCTGGGTATTTAGATACGTCAAAGAAGACAAGGAATTTGTATTTCTCAAACTAAGTATATCAGAGAAAAGTTAAATAGGTTCGGAATGGAATATTGCAAACCAGTTACCACTCCTATACAAACCAATTGCAAGTTGAGAAAGATGATGATTCAAAGTCTAGAGACCAGAGGCAATACAATTCAATGATTAGTAGCTTACTATATGTGACAGCATCTAGACCAAATGTAATGCAGGCAGTTGGACAGGTGGCACGATTTCAAGAAGCACCAAAGGAATCACATGTATTATCAATGAAGAGGATTTTCAGATATCTCAGAGGAACATAAGAGTTTGGATTATGGTATCCAAAAGGAAAGGATCTATCACTTATTACCTACACAGAAGCAAATTGGGCAAATTGCATTGATGACCAATGAAGCACCAGTGAAGCAGCATTCTACTTGGGTGAGTGTTTAGTATCTTGGCTAAGAAATAAACAGTCATCATTATCTTTATCTACAACCGAATAAAATCATATTGCAGCAACAGGATGTTGTTCTCAGGTTCTATGGATGAAACAAACTTTGACATATATACAGGTTGAGTATGATGAGCCCATTCCAATTTATTGTGATAATACAAGCACCATCAGTATCTCAAAGAACCTGTTGATGCACTCCAAGACGAAGCACATTCGAATAAAGTATCACTTTCTACGGGAACAGGTTGCAGAGAAGAACATCAGAGTTGAATATGTGGGCACAAAAGAACAAGTGGTAGACATCTTTACAAAACTGCTTCCAAGGGAAGCCTTTGATTATCTTCATCGGAGACTTGGAGTAATTTCTACTCCAAATTGAATGTTTTTGAATGCTTATCTTATCTTTCTTAGATTTACACGAGGAAGCACCATAAAGAGGACAGTTCAGGTTAGAGTATCAGTTTCAAGAAGAGTTCAGTCAGGGGGAGTATCCCCAAGGATATTTTAGTTAGGGGGAGTAGCCCTGGATGGAAATATACCTTTGTCATTGATGACAAAGGGGGAGAGATTTATCATATGCAAAGGTAAATTCTTGGAGAAAGAGCACGGAGGCATGGTTCTAGGGGGAGTGATGGTCATAGGGGGACCATGAGTGATATGAATTAAGTATTGCATTAAAGTGTTGCCATCAATTTCAAAGGGGGATATTCTTGATTATTTGGGTTGGTTTTCATTGATGTCAACCCTTGAAGAAATTTTGATAGAGAATTTTGGTAGCACAAACTCTCGGTAATGGAACCAAGTTTGTTTGATGTATAATGGT
>JASDQU010256959.1:0-15905 GCA_032191745.1 Picea mariana
CATTATAAGGTCGCAGATCTAACGGTAGAGATTATGTTAGGGTTTTTTTCCCTAGAAGGCAACCCTCTTTTATGAGGGAAATGTATCGCGGCTATGGATGGTAGTGAATATTTTATTCTGAGAGAGGAGACTGTGAGAGAAAGAAGAGGAAGTTACAACAGGTTTTGTTGTAGGTTGTATCCCTTCATTTGTTGGATAATAGTAAAGGAAGGACCTGGCAATTTCTCTAGTGGACGTAGCCCACACTGGGTGAACCACGTAAATCTGTGTCTCTCTTGTATTTTGTGTCTTTTGTGTTTTGTTTCTGCATTTGTTTTATTTTATTGCTCCGCGGTCCTGTTTTTCTAACACACATTGTGTCTCCCATTCTTCCTTTGACATTTGAGTTGAGTGTTTTTTACCCAGCTTCAAAAGGGCCAATTACAGAGTACCCTCTCATTGTCTAAACTTTAAATACCTACACAAATCTAAGGGTGGGGTTTCCACAGTCAAGTCTTTTTATTAGCACTAGTCTGTTTTAAAGGGGCAACTTTTTCCATTTGAAGCTCGACTTTAGGTTCTCCTGGTCATTACTACCCCATAAGCTACAACAAGCTCTCATTCTAATCTATGGAGACTCCTCAGATGAAGAAGACACACAAAGGGGGTAAGGTGGTTAGAACTGAACCTGTGGATATGCATCTTTTTGATACAGAGCCTGTGGAAAGAGAAGATTTTCAAAGAGTGGGATGCCTCTCTTTCTGTCAGAATATGCAAAGAGGCCATCCTGAGGTGACAAGGCAGTTTTCCTTACATTTTGATGGTAGGAGAACCAAGATAGGGGATTTAGAATTTGAGGTGACTGAGGCTTCTATTTCAGCTGCAATAGGAATCCCTATCACAGGTGAGAAATGATTTAAATCCATGGCTTTGAATGTAGCCTATGCCAAAGATTTCCTTAAGCCTGAACATCAAGCCAGTGATTTGTCTAAAGGTGTGCCAAGGAATCAGTTGATTGAGTTGTTTGACAGGATATTGAATATCATTGAGAGATACTTTACATGTGAAGGGAGGTTTAACACATTGTACCAGTACCATATAAGGCTTCTATTGCATTTTACTGGTAAAATTGAAATGAATATTCCCTATTTGTTAAGGAGCATAGGTAAGATGTCACACAGGATTCAATCCAAGTCTAAGGATGTGGATACTAGCATCTTCCACTCTGGATTGATTAGAATGCTAGTCTCTGAGGAATTGGGTAAGAAATATATTTCATGGGAAAATTGTGTTGTTTCTTCTCACTTCAAGTTGGATATAGAATATACTCCTCAATCACAGAATGCAAGCCATTTATCACCCACCAATGTTGCTAAAGCAAGGACCAACTGGAAGAGAAAGGGTAGAGTTCCTATTCAAGTTTCAGAGGTCATCAAGAAGGTCACAGGAACTGAGGAGGAATCTTGTCATTCCCCATAGAGAGAGTCTTCACCTCTTCCTCCACCAGGGTTAGAAGAGGTTCCTTCTACTACCAAAACTGTAGTGAAGAAAGGGAAGGAGCTACACTTCCCCTCTTCTCCTCCAGCAGTGAATACCAAGGGCAGGAAACCTTTCACAAGGTCATCAGTTACTAAAGAGGTTTTTGAAGAATAGTCCTTACTAGAAACCCCTGTACAAAAGAAGAAGGGTAAATGCATTGAGAAGCCTATAGAAAAGAAACAAGAAACCCCTGTACAAAAGAAGAAATATATAAAAAAAAGGTATCAAGAATCCTGATGAGATAGACAAGGCAATTCCTATGCAGTAGGAAGAGGAGACCAAGAAAAATCCTGTTGAGACTGTGCTTGTCACTACTCCACCTGACAGTCAGACATTCAAAAGATTAATCATGAAACTTAGGGATGGTAGGAAAGAGGTGGCTCAGTTGAAAACAGAATCCATGTCTGACAAAGTGAAGATGAAAGAGCTCATGGATGGCTATAGTCACACCCTTGACATGGAAAGGTTTGCAGCAAGAAAGGCCCAACCCCTTCATAAGAAACTCAAAAACCTTTATAGGAAGAACAGAGGCTTTCAGTCTCAGAACAGGAAGCTCAAGGTAGAGTTGCAAGATTTTCAAGATGAAGTAGCTCAAAGAAACTTGTTGGTATTGGTTGAAGCTGCTATTGAAAAAGAGACACCAGCCGTCGAGGAGAACATAGCTCCATTGAAGAAGCCTATCATTGCTAAAAGGAAGAAGTCTATTGTGCCAAATAAAGATCCTCCTTCTACAAGAAAGAGTGTGAGGTTAAGTGTCAAGGTAACAAAATAGCTGGTGAAAGGTGAGCCCCATTTTTTAGGATGGTTCCTTTTTGTGAGGCTAAATTTTTATTGAAATATTACCTCTACCACCTATACAGGCTTCTAAGTGCTTGATAATCTGAGTTTTGGGTTTTTTGAGAAGAGATAACTCCTTCAGTAGTAAGAATGCGGACATTCCATAGTGCTATGGCAATACGGAATAGTCTATTTTGGTGTTTCACTGATGTTCTACCTACAGTGTTGCCAAGTCACCTAAAGATAATGGGGTTGATACTATTCAAAGTTACTACTTGCTCTGCACATGTTCAAGCTAGAGTTGTTTCATTTTGATGACGCTATCTAAATTTGCACAGAGACTCAAAGTGGCACTATCGAAATTCGCTACCTAATATCTGGCAGAGACGAAATTTGCACACAGACGCACCACAGTGGCACTACCGAAATTCGCTACCTAATATATCATAGAGGCCAAAGTTTGCATAGGGGATAGAAAGGTTTGGCGCTACCTTTATACTTGTCAAGTTTTGAAGTACGCTACTCAGAGTGCTACTCAAAGAGGCCACCAATAGACACCAGGGATCCAGGAGGGTCAAGCTAACAACTTTTTGGATAGCTGATGATGGAGAAGATTGTAGAAACAGCAACTGACAGCATGATGACAACCACATGCTCATGAAGGACACATGGAAAACTGAGAGTTGCACAACAAAGGGGAATCAAGTCAGTTTTAAGATTGGTTGGATTAGTCACCAACACTTTCCTATTTTATAGCATAGGTTGTTAGTCAAGTTGTTAGATGCAATAAATTCTTAGAGATTTTCAGGGGAAGGAGGTCAACTCATACCTTCAGTTCTTGCCTCCCTTTTGTTATAAATAGATAGATGAAATTCTTTAGTAGGTTTGGATGGTTGAGAAAGGCTCCCTTAGACTGTAATATTTTGATGAAGTTATTGTGAACTAGCTATGTACTTGATTTAAGACATCTTGGTTAATAGAAATCAACTTCTCTTTTAGCTTATTTTCTTCTGATGCTAAATTTCCATGCTTCGAATGATTCACATGAATGGTTGTGGTGATATTATTGTGGATGTTTGATCATTATATTATCATGATGTTTATTTAGCTTCTTTAGTTTCTGAACTCAAGAAGATCATGTGTTAAGAATATTTCTTCCTTAGGATTTTTGTAGACCTGATGTTTACAACAGCTCCTACACCCTACTCATTGAAGTCTTCCCTCTCTTCATACTCACTCCCAATTACTGATTTAAGTTAGCCAAGACCTTGATTGCTGGTGCATGCTAGCCCTGTTTTCTGAGTTGGAACATTATCATTTTGAGTCTTTTCCATTTGACCCTTTTAAAACACTCTTATAATCACATATAACTTGATGGGTACTAGGCTTGCCTTCCATGCAATCTGAAGGGTGTTGGTGACTAATCCAACCAATCTCAAGCTGACTTGATTCCCCTTTTTTGCGCAACTCCTTGTTTGCCATGTGTCCTTCATGAGCATGTGGATATTATCACGGTTCCAGTTGTTGTTTCTGCAATCTTATCCATCATCATCTATCCAAAAATTTGTTAGCTTGACCCTCCTGGATCCCTGGGGTCTGTTGGTAGCCTCTTTGAGTATCACTCTGAGTAGTGCACTTCAAAACTGGACAAGTAGAAAAGGTAGCGCCAAAACTTCCTATCCCCTATGAAAACTTTGGCCTCTACGAGATATTAGGTAGCAAATTTTGGTAGCGCCATTGTGGTGCGTCTGTGTGCAAATTTTGTCTCTGCCAGATATTAGGTAGCGAATTTTGGTAGCACCAAAGTGAGTCTCTGTGAAAATTTAGGTAGCATCATCAAAACGCAGCACCTCCAGCTTGAACATGTGCAGAGCAAGTATTAACTTTGAATAGTATCAACCCCATTATCTTTAGGTGATTTGGAAACACTATAGGTAGCACATCAATGAAACACCAAAATAGACTATTTCGTGGATCTTTGTTTAGTGAACATGATATCTTATGTTTTCCTTCTTCATTCTTCCACCTATCAACATATAATCTTGTTTTTTGTTGAGCATCTTTAGTAACTTCGATGAGTAGAATGTTTGTGACTCCATTGCCCATTGGTGTAGCTTACTGATATGCAGTTTGCAACCCTCTCCCTTTCTTTCTCTGTATTGTTGATCCACCTATTCAAAACAAAAATTATCTTTTACATTCTGATGGGTGTTGAGCTTACACTTTAGTAGTCAAAGTGTGACTTTCAGTGCTAACATTTTTGGCACCATTGTTGGGGACGGATTTGAGCAGATTGAAAATCTCCCTGGGAAGAATGACATAGCACAAATCCATCTTTAGGTGGTGATTAAATTTGGACACTTTCAAGACTGCACATTCACCATGGCGACTCCATTTTTTAGAATCTGTTGGTGACTCCACTCGAATGAGACCAATTAAATGGATATGAAGGCTATTCTGGACAAGAGGTTTACCCCACTCAATTTATCAGCCATAGATGATTATCCACATCCTTTGCCTCTTATTGATGAATGGCAAGATCTACTGCCTAGATTTTATGAAGGTGAGGATGACAGCCCTGTTGAGCATGCTCAAGAATTTCATGTTTTGATGCAGCAGCTTGACATCCATCATGAAGATATATTGATGAAAATGTTCATGTATTCATTGGATGGGGATGCACATAAATGGTATTTCTTATTACCCCCTTCTAGAATTTCATCCTTGAAGGATTTCCACATAGTATTCAATGAACACTGCAAAAGGTTTTATCCCTCTAAACGTATTTTTCATAACTGTTGTGAGGGATATGTAGAATGTGCTCAAGATTTGTTAGATTTCTCTGTTGAATATAAAGATGAAAACAATTTTATTCACTGTCCAAATGAAATCATAAATAATACTACTATATTCGGAGAGGACAACATTCATAACTTTGTTTCAGATCAAAATCATGTGTATGAAAAACTAGAAGCAACAATTACTGTTGTTCCTAAAATGGATATTTTTAACAATTATATTCTTGATGAAATTATTGTTTTAGAGGTGGATCATAGGTATGAAGGGCAGCTTGTTTTTGATGAATATTCTAGTGATGATGAGTAGAAATCTTATCCTATATTTGATCACTATGAAGATAGGGAGTATTATGCAGAGGTTGGCCTTGTCACATAAGACATAACCCAAAGATTTGACTAGGAGCAGCCCTTAGTTGAGGCACATGAAGAGATCGTTTATACACAGTCAACAGTGGATAAAAAACCACCTACATCAATCCTTCTTCCACTTGTACCCACAGTTTACAGTAAGAAACTTGAAGTGGAAAGAGAAATATGCTATCAGTTCCATGTGTTTTGTCACCATTTTTATGACCCTGTAGGGGTGTATATGGAGTTGTATTTCTAGAATGTTTTGGAACCTGTAAACTTTATTGTGTTAGCAGCAGTCAGAGGAGATATAGGAAATGTTTTCAAACCATTTTCATATTCCTCTTGTCTATTTTCAATCATTGGCATTATAAAGATTCATGTCAGCAAGTTGCTTGAATGGATTTGGTGGAAGTTTGCCTTCACCTAGCCCATTGTAAAAGTCAATTAGCTTAGGTTTTGTACATAAATAAGCTCCATCAAGAGCAGGTGTGTTTGATTTCTATTTTAAAGTAGAGTAATATAAGTTTTCAGTATGTTGTCTTTAAATCGATGCATCAGATAATGACTCCACAAGCCCAAAGGATAAGGCACTAAAACTACAAGAGTTCTTAGATCCTCACAGGGAGGACTCTATCCCCCATGGAGCCTATGTTAGCACAAGATTGGTTAAGGTGCCAAGTGTCAAGAAAAAGCATTGAAAACACTCTCACAAGGTTCCAATCATCAAAATCACCCATGGATTTATGCTACCAAATTTCACGCAGACACACAGGTGGCACTACCCAAATTCGCTACCTAAATTCTGACAGAAAACGAATTGTGCAGAGTTATTCTACCAATTTTGAGTCACTAATTTAAAACTTGGATTGTGAACAATTGAGAAGGTATTTTTGAAAAATGGAGGAGGTTTTTGTTTATAACATGCCAAATAACAAAATCCTCTCTCAGTTTTTCAAAATGTGTTATTGTTTGAGAGATATTATACATATAAGTGGCGCTACCAACTTGTTTACAGCGACACTACATAATTTCCTGTAGCGGTCACGGTTTTGATATTTGTCTTGTTGGGAGCTTGCCACCTGCCAAGGAGGATTCAAATGGCTTCTAAAGGATTAGTTAGATGTCAAGGGACACCTTCACCTAAGATTTATCTCTATCAAATGCCTCATGCAATGAGGTGGAGACATTTTATTAATGACTTCCAACAAATTCTTGAAAATTAGCAGTTTGTTGGATTTTTGTCTCTTTGATTGTTGCCACCTATCTCCAAGGTTTAAGATCCAATGGAGGATATGGGATTCGACCTCCTAATGTTATGAGGATTCTATTTTATATTTAAGGAAGGAAATATCTCTTGGAGAGGGGATTGATGAGACAAGAGAGGCTAGAGAGAGTAAGAGAAGGCAGTTTTCCTGTGTGTGTTCATTTGTAAGCCTATGGGCATTTTATGATTGTAAGCATTACTGCTATTGGAGACTCATGAGAGCTGTGATTTCAGATTGTAACTCTTTGTTTATATTTCTTCTTATTTTAATATATTGCATATTTGAGGATCAAAGGCTGCCAATGATTTATGGATCCCTAAGCAGCAAAGGTTCTACTGTATTTTTCCCATCAGTCATTGTTTATATTCAAGTACTTGTTGATTCGTTAAATTGAGAGTATCTCTATTTAGTGAACATTCTATCTTATGTTTTACTTCTTCATTCTTCCACCTATAAACATATAATCTTGTTTTCTGTTGGGCATCTTCAGTGCCTTCGATGAGTAGAATTTTTGTGACTCCATTGCCCATTGGTGTAGCCTACTAATCTATAGTTTGCAACCCTCTCCCTTTATTTCTCCATATTGATGATCCACCTATTCAAAACCAAAATTATCTTTTACATTCTGATGGGTGTTGAGCTTACACTTTAGCAGTCAAAGTGTGACTTTCAGTGCTAACAGCTCGGATGGGGAGTTGACTCCCAAATTTCGAGGTCCTTGCTACACAGTGAGTGTCTATATAATCCTCTATCTTCATTAGTCTCTCTGCTCCCAGTGATTTGAGGTTTACAACCTCATCCCAACATGATAACTTGGTCAAAAAGTAGATATACTCTACTTCAATCCTCCATGGTTGCCCATCGAGGTTGAAGCTTTCACTGTCAAGGTCCCAATAATCCACAAGCATCTCAAGCAACCTCACCTGGGCCCTCATCCCTTTGAGTGCTCAAAATTTATATAAACCACATATTTTCAAGGCCATTTGGGCCCCTGGATCTCTATCCATAGAAACATCTACCTCCTCATGCTCCCTTTCCCTCCATTCTAGCACCATCCTACTAAATAAAAGTTAAAATTTGAGTTAGCAACTATAGAATCTATTGATTACAGACTTTTACGTGAGTTTCTTCATCTACACAAGGGCATATGGCTGAGTATACGTGGCTTGTGGTTTTCACAATCGCGTATACACGACCCGATGAATGGTAGCCCTCGTACACCTAGTTAACCATGTTGCGCCCTAATTTACTCAAAATTTGAAGCCTAATTTAAAAATTTAATCCACTAGAAAGAAAGAGGAGGTGAAGAGGAATTACCTAGTCCAAACAGTTTCTGATTTCGTCGCCTAACGTTCCCACAATCACCAGTTGAAGATTGGAGGTATTTTGGTCCAATTTTCACTATTTAGGTAAAAAATCAAAATGGCATAGTAATTTTTGGTTTTGTTACTATTTATAACAGTTTTTACCCACTTTCTATAGTTTTGAGTCATTTTTTCACCTAATGGAATAATGCAGAAGTGGATTGAGTTGGTTTTTTGTATTTTTCACCAAGGATTCTTGCGGATTTCAATGTTATGTTGATCGTTCGTAACCAGGGGAAGGTATTTTCACTACCCAACATATAGGATAGGTATCCATTCCATCATGCATTTCCACATCATCCTATAACTATCACTTTTATGACTTAGGTACAAACCCATTTGTTGCGACACAGAACCTTCCATCTACTATAAGTGGTGTCGTTATCAAGTGGTAGAGACTTACCAAACATGGGTGCCATAGTTAGATCCTCTACTTCATTTGGTGCCCATGCAGATATTTTTCCATAGGACCGGGAGTCTCGTATAAGATAATACATGAATTTTTGTTGAGCCTCATTTCTAACTCATGAACATGATTCCTTACACTTGGAGGACTCCCAACCGAGTTTAATTTAAGCTCTTTTCCATCTTGTCTTCAAAAAGTGAAAAGATTTCTGAGTGAACTTATCTCTTTCACACTCGTAAATTGGATTTGAAAGCACGTATATTTGACACAATTTTATCCCTTTTTCACACCAAGTAGACTAAATGTCATGAAAAAGGACATTTTTTGGCATTAAGTTGTGATTGCATCTCATGCCCTTGATTACAGTATTGAGCCTATATTCGGTTCTCGCTTTGCATTATAAACCGTTTTTCTCGGTAATTTTGGCATCTTCAACGAAGCAGAGCCTCATTTAAATCCTTCACAATTTGACACCCTATACCTAAGAGGGAACATTCCCTCGAGTGTCCATCTCTCGCATGCATCTCCTTGCATTGAGCATAGGTATGTTCTACTACTGGAACTAGTTATTCTTACTTGCGACACTCGTTTCCTCCTCTGTATCATAGCATCCATTTGTCTATGAAAAAACAAAAAAAGATGGGCGGGACGGGAGTATTATCTTATATTAGTAGCAGTTGTGTTGCCTTTGAACAGAGAACAAGGTTATTGATTCCATTTGTCATCATAATTTTGGGTTTAGCATGGCCTTAGGAAGCTGATCTCATTACAGAGTCTTCTCTATCGACTGGTTACTCTTCTAGTCCCTATGGAGAATTTCATCGATGCCTCCTACATCTCATAGTTTCATCATTGAGTCTATGCTATTAGAGTCTTCAATATGTCTCATGCTCGTGTTCAAAGGAATTATATCAACCTATTTCGGCCATTCCTCAAAACTCTTGACTTTTCATGTCGGCCATACCCTCAGTTTGTCTCAGAATCACATGATATTGTAGTCCTATCGCGCACCCTGGTCCTACTTTCATCATTGGTAGGTAACCTTGAACCCAACAATAGACATTTCATCATTGGTCATTGACTGGGTGGTTTCCCTTGTATTCGACGACCAGACATCTATTCACACATTGGGATTTGTGCAGTGTCTTGGATGCCATTATCCTTATTGGTGGTTTCCTCGCCTTTGTCATCATTTTTCCTCATTGGTTGATATTCAGAGGATCTTTTTCGTGTACCACTTGCACTTGGAACACGTGAAAGGAACACATGGTCGTTGGTTCATGAACATGTTCTTCGTCTGATTTCCTCCAAATCATGAAGCTCTTTCTTTATACCTTGTCTTGAATGATGAGAAATTCCTTAATGCTCTTCTGTCAGTGTGTCTCCTTCCATCGACTTCATCTCATCTATTTTGGAAATAGGACCTATATTCTTATAAGTACCTTGAGGCTTGCAGTCATTAGTGGTAGGTTCTCTTGCCATCGACAGTTGGGAATACATCAATGTCTTCTGATCGATGGATTCTTCAGGTGTTCAACACCGACTCCTTTATTCACACTTGTAAGAATGTACTTGGTTCCATGATACCTACTTTCATTATCGGTAGGTTGTCTCGTATTTGTTAACGATATACCTCAATGAATGGTAATCAAATGATGCCTCATTTGTGTTCAACCTCAACTCCTTTATTCACATAATGTAGACTTGCACCCTTGGTTGATTGTGTAGACGACTTGAAGAAACCACTATGTGGCCACAACTTTCCTGAGTTGTTTCTTCCTTTTCATTGGACCAATACCTATATGACTTCAGTGATCATGGGAGATCATATTGTACTCTATTGTATACAGATATCTTCAGATTTGATTTTGTGACTGGCTCTACTGGGCCTTGTTCATTGTGAAAAATTTTGGCATGTAACCGCATTTGTATTTTCCTATTCATGGCCAAGGATAGTTGTTTGGTATATTTTCACATGGATCTGCAGTGTAATTCTATTCACAACCATGCATGCAATGACAGTGCAGAATGTAATGATAAAATAGTTCTTCCAGCTGGTTCTTTTTCCATCACTCCACTTCTGGGTTATTTATAATGTATTTTGGCCATCGCAGATATTCCTCTGACCTCACACATTAGGGGGCATATGTTATAGAAAGATTTTCCTCACCATATGCAATCTTGCACAGAAGGCCTTTTTCCATTTCCCTATGCAGACTTGTCATCCCTGTTTGTAAATTCCAGAGCTAAAAATACATATTTTTCCACATGTACGCACCTTGCATACTATACAACATGCGTATATGTAGGTTGCACCACTACAACCCGTGTACATCGGTATTTGTGCCCAAAAATAAAAATTGGTGTTGGGTTTCCATGTCACATCAGGAGATCTATGATCCTTTTCTTTTCATATACTGGAAATGTTCTTACTCGTCCCTTCAATTCCATTTGAAAGCTATAAATAGGTTAATTATGAGCTATGGAAAAGAGGAGAAAGAATTCAACTTTGAGAGAAAAGTTACTCTAGAGAAATTATTGACTTCATATTGAGTCCCCATCCCTTTTTCTTTTAAGTCTGAACAGAGTGTTCAACCCCCAAGCTCTTACCTTATTGATTGAGAACTCTATTTTCTCTCTTCTTTGAGATTTTCTTTGGTAGAGGATTGAAGTGGTGGAGGCCTAGCTGGAAGGAAATTATTTTCTCGGTTCTGAACCATGCCGACATAGAAGTCTATAACATTTTCACTTTTGTTGATTATATATTAATAGAGATACTCTTTTCTCATCCAATTGATATCTTGAAAATATTTGAATTATTATTCCATGGGCGTATTTGTCATGTTAATTAATGAATTATGCTATTGAATGTGATAACATCATTTATTATCACCATATCCTTGTTTCTCTTGGTTGTTGAGGACTATTTGCAGGTATATTGTTTTGGGTCAAGTGCTCAATGGTTGACTTCATCAAACGTCTGAACAAGGTATGCCTTTTATCTTGTCTTTCTAGCATATTTGTTTATATAGCATACTTGAGAACATAGTTGACTTCTGTAGTCATTTTCATCTGTCGTAGTTTTCCCATAGCCATAAAGAGATTTTCCTCGTAACAAAAATTTAAGCAGAAGAGGTGATAGTTTGGATATGCAAACTCCTCACAACTGAAGCATGGAAAAGGTAGCCCAAACCCACAAAACAATGGACAGAGAAAAGATGGTCACTCTCAGGACAACCAGTCCAAACCACAACCCAAGAAGGGTAATGATAAGTCGAAGAAGGACACAGTAAAATGGTGTGAATACCATAAAATCCCTTGGCACAACATCGAAGAATGTTTCTCCAAGCAATCACTGGTGGTCAAGCTAAAAGATTCTGATTCAGAGGCATATTCTAACGCTGAATCAAATCCATAAAGTGGGAAGAGAATAATTGATTCCAAACCTAGTGCCACTGTCGCTACCACCAAATTCCAACCAACCAAACGAAAAGAACCAGAGGAAGGGGAATGCCTCTTTCACCAATAGAAGTGGGTAAAGGGGACTCTGTTGCATTTCATTTTCAATAGCATCAGTCAGAAGAACCTGATTTCAATGGAGGTCTTCAAGCAGTTGGATCTTTCGATAACACCGCACCTGCATCCCTACACCATCGGCTGGCTTTGCCAAGGACAAGATATCCATGTCAGCCAATAGTGTCATCTACCCTACAACATCAAGCCCTTCAAAGATGAGGTATTGTGTGATATTTCTCCCCTTGAATTTTGTGATGTTCTTTTAGTCCAACCATATTTGTGGAAGTGACATGTTGTGTATGAGTCTATACCCCATAGTGTTATTATTAATTTGGGTAGCCAATTGTAAAGGATACCAGAGGTAGCGTCTCCTACCGCTATTTGTTTAATCCCTACTAAACAATGAAGTAAGGTCATTTCATAGACCAATAAGTTCATCTTCTTTGTGATCTGTGCTCGCAGTAAGAAGAAGGTTGTCACCACATCCGTGACCTCTACACATAGCCTCTCTTGGCAGTAGTAGCAAGTGGACAGAATCATGGAAGAGTACAAAGACATATTTTCCTCACCCACTAGGGTGTCAGTGCATTGCCAATTCAAGCATCCAATTGATCTAACCCCTAGTGCACCACTGCCTAATGGACCAGTATATCATTTCTCATTGATGGGAAATGAAGAAATCAAGCATTGGATCTAAGAGATGCTTTAAAAGGGGTACATCCGACCTAGCTCCTCCCCTTGCAGAAGCTCGATTGTGTCGGTATAGAATAAAGATGGGACTTGGAGGATTTACATTGATTACAGAGCATTAAACAAAATCACAGTCAAGAACCAATACCTAATTCCCCAAATTTATGACCTTCTTGACCTACTCATGGGGGAAATTTTCTTTAGTAAGATTGACCTAAAGTTTGGATACCATCGGATTCCCATCAAGCCAACTGATGTATGGAAGACAAATTTCAAATCTAAATAAGGTCTCTTCGAATGGTTGGTCATGCCCTTTGGCTTAAAAAATGCACCATCAAATTTTATGAGATTCATGGATGATGTATTGAGACCCTTCACCAACTCTTTTGTGGTGGTATATATGGATGACATTCTCATCTTCAGCAGAACTTGGGAGGAACACATGCATCATATTCAACAAGTTTTTGGCACTCTGTGACAGCACAAACTATATGCCAACTTGGAAAAATTCTCCTTTGGAATGAACAGAGTCCAATACTTGGGATACAATGTTGATGAGCATGGGGTACATGTGGATCCAACTAATATCTAAGTCATTCGTGACTGGCCATCCCCGACCACACTAACTGGGATTCATAGCTTCTTGGGACTTTCCAACTTCTACCGAAGGTTCGTGTTGGGATTCTCCCATATCGCATGGGCCCTTAGCCAAGTAACCAAGGGCAGTGGCAAGGAAATGTTCACATGGGGGTAGGCACAAAAAAAAAAATTTGATGATCTGAAGCATCACGTGTGCTCATCTCCAGTACTCTCCTTATATGATCTGCAACAACTGTTCAAGATTGTGACTAATGCCTCCAACTATGTTGTAGGTGTAGTTCTCACTTATCATGGTCATTCAGTATCATACCATAGTGAGAAACTCTCAGATACTGTCCGAAAATACCCCATCTATAACAAAGAAATGTATTCCATTGTGAAAGCCTATCATCAATGGAAACATTACATTCTGGGAAAGGAGACAATCATCCACACTGATCACAAGCCTCTACAGTTCATACAGACACAAAGAAGTTGCAAAATGACTGCCATCAAAAGTGGTCCACATACATACAACAGTTCAATCTCAACATCAAGTATAAAACAAGGAGCACAAATTATGTCATTGACTGCCTCAATCGCCCTCCCATTGTTTCACTCACCACGATGCTCAATTTCTATGGGAATGAGGCATTTGAGTGGCCCCAACTTTATCAGCGTGAGCATGACTTCACTACCACCTATTAGCTCTTGGGTACATGAGAGAATTTCACCAATTTTCACATCCAGGATAGACTGTTATGCCATCTAGTCCACCTCTATGTTCCCACAAGTGAGCGTTCAGATCTCATTTGGGAGGCTCACTATAGTCAGATGGCAGGAAATTTTTGCATGGAGAAAATGGCGGTCATTCTACATAAACATTTTTATTGGCCAAAACTTCGAGAAGAATCCATCAAGTATATCATATCTTGCACTTCATGTGTCATTTCCAAGCCAACCATCAAGAAGCAAGGATTATACATCCCTCTTCCTTCTCTCGAGAGGCCTTGGGAATCCATCTCGATGGATTACATGTCTTTCCTTCCATCCACCAAGAATGTCAATGATTGTGTATTTGTGGTGGTTGATCGATTTTTGAAGATGGACATTATCAAAGCCTACAAGAAGAGCATCACAATGGCAGATACTGCCAAGATCTTCTTCGAATGAGTGTGGGGCCATTTTGGGATAGCATAGACCATAACATCAAATCGAGACAACAGGTTCCTTAGCACATTTTGGTTGAGTCTCTAGTCACTGTTGGACACCAAGCTCACTAAATCCACTACTTTACACCCCCAAACTGATGGCCAGACATAGGTCATCAATCAGATGATTCTGCACACCTTACGCATGTAAAAATGTAAGCATCCATGTACATGGGATGATATTCTTCCCTATGTTCATCAAAACTACAACAGGGATATCCATAGCTCCACCGACCATAACCCATTTCAGGTGGTGCTGGGATTTCAATCATTGGGTTCCATTGATGTTGCACTACCTCTTGGAACCGCATAGGTAGAATCTTCCCATGATCAATCTTCTGAAAAATCCACCAGATTCATTGAGTGGATACATCAGATCCACCAATAGGTCCGTGAGATTTTGCAGAAAGCCAATGCTAAGTACAAACAATGCCATCATCAACACCAGGTACCCCACCAGTTTCAGGTGGGACACAGGGTCTAGTTACATTTTCATAAAGATAACCTTACAGGGGCCCATCAGAAGATCCACCCACTTCTCTATGGGCCTTACACTATCACCAAGGCTATGGGTACCAATAATTTTGAGCTCAACACTCCACCCTTCCTTGGCTTGCACCCACTATTCAATGTGGACCTTCTTCAGCCATATTTTCCACAATTATTGAACACCTCATAGATCAAAGAATAGTTGACATCAACATAGCTCAACCCTGACTGCATGGAATAGGTATCCAATGATCAGATAGTGGACACACAGGTCAAGGGCACTCGCCAACAAAGGTTTCATCTTTATTAGGTTGTCAAGGCAAGGCAACTCCTACACCAAGGTAAGTGGCTCACCTGGGGACAAATTCAATAGATGTTTCCTTATCTGATGGGAGAAATCAATGCAATGGAGACCATTTCTTCCTAAGGGGGGGGGGGATTGATCCAGGTGCATATTGGTGGCTACCCACCTATTCCAATTGGATCCTCTTGATAGTTTCTAGTTCAACACATTCTTCTGTAATTCTTTGTAATTGTGGGTTCTACACTTTTGGGGTTTTTTGAAGCCCTACACAGCATCTAGGTGGATATTGGTGGCCTCCCTGTAAATGTGTTGAACCTTCACAGAATAGATCTAGCTAAACAATAATACACACATTTGCAGAGAGAATTGGAGAAAGAAGAAGGAGAGAAAGAATGGAAGAATTCTCATTAACGGTTGTGAATAATGAATAATTTACACATGATATACTATGTATAACTCAATGAGTTCAAATTGAGGATAACCAATGTGCCATAGTGGTGGTCTAGAGTGATTTGGACACACACCAGTAGTTACAGGAGTGAACTGCCACCTAGTCTAGTCTCTCAAGTAGTTACGGGAGTGAACTACCACCTATTTGAGTTAACTAGTCAACTAGTCTTCAGTTAATTGACTGAAC
>JASDQU010256965.1:0-15903 GCA_032191745.1 Picea mariana
CTAGAATCTATGGCGCCCAGTTGTGCCCGTTAAGAAACAGGTTCAGTCCTTAACAGGTTCAATCTCATCCTTATCTATGTAATTGGAAAATTAGTGAAAAGTCATAGAATCCTAATTATTCTTGTTTCCTGAAATTGTAAATAGATATAAGTTTTCATCTTACTAGAGAGATGTATCAATCATTTCTTGCTCAAGCTCGCCAATCCTCCAGAAAATAAATATGGAACACAATCGTCCCTTCATGGCACGGTATCCTTCCTATGAACTGGCACTTATCTTTCCATTGTTTTTATTGGTAGGTGCTACGCTGGCTCCGACCTAATAACTCGGGCTATTCAAAGCTTTCTCATCGTCGGGTGCTTCTCATGGAGTTCACACTCTCACAGAGCTAGTACGCGGTTGCAGGAGTACATGGTTTCTCTTTCCTTGCACATTCAAATTGCAAGCAATAATAGGTAGCAAATTGCAGGGAATACGAGGTAGGAAGAGACTTGCAAGGAATACGAGGTAGGAAGAGAATTGTAGGAATATGAAGTAAGAAGAGCCAACTTTGAAGCAAATGGGAACAACACATGGGCAGGGATAAATCAGATGGTCACAACACATGGGTAGCATGTGAATAGCCATAGGCAATGTGCCACAAGGTGGAGGTCAAGGGAAGGTAAAGGGAATTCCAATTTTTAAGATTGGAAAAACCATTTAACATTTAATGTCAAGAACTAATGCTAGATTAAAATCTAGCATTACTTGAGTTTGACAAAATTCGACAAAATTCCTCATGATATATGCATTTCAAAGTAATTTTAGGCTAAGATATGTTTTGGGCTGCCTCGGGAAGAGGCCAAATAAGAGCTCAAAATTAAAACTTTGGACTCAAAAGCAAATTCCAGTTGAAAAACTACATGACCCTGTTTAAACTTTGGTTAAAGTCATTGGTTTCCATGCCAGGACTAAAAAACGCTGAAAAACCAATTATTATTAGTCCCTACAGCCCGAAGGGCAGGGACTAATAAGGTGCAATGTTGAACCAAAAATTTAAACCATAAAAAATTTAAGAAATATAATTTTTTTAAAATAAACTTTTTCAATACTCACACACATCCACTTTTAAATAAAAAAAAATTTAATAAAAAAATCATGTTTACTTTAATTCACATTCACCCCTCCACCTTTACTTCATTCATCCACCCACGTGACTTGCATCTTCAAAATTTTATGAATAATAAACTTTTACTCACGCTTTTATAAAAAATATCTTAACTTTCACCTCACTTGATTTACTTTCACTGCACACCATGCGAATTAATTTAAAATGAGATCGGGGTTTTTTGACTTATGGGAGCCGCCGCATGCACCTCATTCTTCCACTGCGGCAAGTCCACGCCTCCCAACACAATGGAGTGTACAAACTTTAAAAATTTTACGCACTGTGCCTTTTTCTCAACCGCGGAAATTTCAGAAATTGCAAATGTGCATAAGGCTGACTAGTATGTCACCACACCCTTTCAAAGAAGGGACCTATGGGGATGTATAAATTTCCGCACCTCATACAGATTTCACTTCTGCGGCTCCTATGAGAATTTGAAGCTCCTCCAACCAGCTCTAACCAGCTCTAATACCACTTGTTAGAATTGTCAATGCGGAAAACACAATTCACATATGATAAATAACAATCACACACATATAAACATAGGGATTTCACATGGTTCACCCAAACTTTGGGCTACATCCACCAAGCATAGGAATCGGTTGTCTTATTATTCATATCATGGAGATTACATCAGATTTGCAAGTCTCTCACACACTCAGTCATCTCACAGTCGTTTTTGCCTCTACGGGCTTACAAGTATTTATATACATTTACAAGAAACTAAATAATAAATGCAATCCCTATCCATATTCTAACTTGGTCTATTTGGTTGTAACCAACGCAGAATAACAGGATCCAAACATGTTCTTGGTAATTTGTTGTCACCAAATCCCAACAAATATCAATGGTAGTTACACAGGTTTAAAGAAAGGACGTGCCACCAGTAAGAAATTGGATAGAGATTACACCTATTCATAGCACCAAATACTTGGAAATAATGGAGCACTAGTTAGTTACATAGTTGAACTCTACTTTTGTTTAATGTAGATCATAGTTTCCTTGTGTTTGTTGTAACTGCCTAAGTAGAACCAATTCCTATATTATGATGTAATCTGTCTTCATTGAATAATAGATTGTGAGCGTAGTCTCACCTGTGTGGTTTTCTCCTAATTCTAAGATGGTATCACAGCCACATTGGAGATACGTGAGACCCATCCCTCTTAGGTGAGATCCAAGTTAAAGATATCGAATTGATCTAGTTAAAAAAATCATCAGCACTCCCTATGCAGTGATAGAGGAGCCCTGATGCTCTCACACTTGTGAAATTGAAAAATTTGGATCCCTCGCACTCCCTTTGTATGTGTATAAGAGCATTAGGGCACTAGAACTCCCCTTCCCACTCTCCATCAAGCTAAGACCCACGCCCCCCTTGCCAAATTGAAGGAGTGTTGGTGCTCCCATTCATTCCTTCAAGGAGCGTCGACCATTTTTCTTTGTGGAAGGCGTGAGTAAGTGAAATCGTGAAGGGTGTTGTGTGAGCAAATCGTGAAGGTTCCCATGAAGCATGAGTTCTATAGTTTAGGGTTTAACTGCGTTGTAACTAAGACTCGATATTGATGAATGCTAACTGCTAAAGTTCTTTGTTAAGTGTTAGAATCACAGATCTATGTCCCAGCTAAGGTTGCAAACATCTGAGTCCTGCAACCACCCCTACCTCTACCTCGAGTGAGACTTCATATGCTTCGGAGGTGTTGTTGAAAGGGTCGGTAGTTAGGGTTTTGTTGGTGCGTTGTTGTAGTGTTGAACCCTGGGTCTGCCCCTGTGCCAACAAATGGTTCTGTTGTCGAGACCTGAAACTGTGATTGTTGGGAACTAAGAAAGAAGAAGCTTGGTGCAAATATCCTACCTGAAATTGTGAAAGCTCTATTCATAGATTCGTTTCCCTAGTGTGCAACAATATACTTGATATGTGAAGCTATGTTCCAAGAACAAGGGTCAGATCTAAAGAAAAGAGGTAATATCTAGGAGCTTTGTGCCTTGATAAAGGTAAAAGTGATAATTTTTGGTTAAAAGAGGTAAGATATGCAAGATATGTTCTTTGATAAGGGTAGGAATAGTGAAAAGTGTGAGATCTAAAAGCTTTGTGCTCTGTATAAGTAAGATTAGTGGAAATTTTTGTCTCTAAAGTATGGATCTAGGCATGTTTGATAAGATTTTTCCTAGCTTGAAAACTAAGGCACTGACAGACGAAAGAAGATGTGATATCAGTAGATATGATAAGAATAGTGAAAAATATGTTATACCTATGTATAGAAAGAATGTTTGGACTAACAAATGGATGCAGGACACTAGAAACAATTTTTTGCAGGTTAGCTACTATGATCCTAGCGCGTAGTACATGAGAGGTTGGGGATCATTTAAAAGAAAGAGAGGATTAACCCTTTGTTATATTTGTAGAAGACCAGGACATTTGGCTAAGGAATTCCTTAGTATAAGACCTAGTTTCCTTTGTTGCAATGCTATGGACCATGAAGTATTATATTTCCCTAGAATGATTGCTAAGGTTGAAAGGATGAATATGAGACAAGAAGGCCATGAGAAAGATCAAGCAACTGAAACTAGGACAGAAACCCAGAAAGAATCAAAGAAAGTATTGCTACAGATAAAAGAAACCTTGGATCACCACCGACATGTCATCTTATCAGAGATCTTCAATGAAAAAGAATGGATAGAAGTAAGAATAGGAAACTTCGACATTGACTGTTTTCTGGATGAAGAAACACAGGTGAATATTATGACAGAAAGAACTTGGGAAACTTTAGGGGAGCTTGCTATGATTCCTTCATTAGGAGGAATAGTATTATTCATAGGAAAGCTGATAAACCTATGTGGAAATCTTACCCAGATATCTATGAATGCCAATTGAACTTCGATAGATGAAGAATTTGAAGTTTTTAAATTTATTGAGGACAACGCTCAATTTACTATGTTTCTCGGAAAACCTTGGATTGAAAGAGATCGGGCCAGAAGGAAAGAAAAAAAGTCTTAGAGGAGAAGAAGCGAGAGTTAAAATATTTCATGACTAGGAAGATCGCGCACTTGATTAAAGAACTGGAGAATAGATCGAAGAACTGGAGAATAGATCGAAGCCACTTGAAACCAGAGAATTGGATGTCGAAGTTACAAGAATAACAAAGGAATCCCAAAAGAATGAAGTACCTATTCCAGATACAGATGAAGTATTACCTCTGATTTCTAGGAAAGAACCTCAACAACGCGAAGTTACTCTGTCAAAAGAAGATAAGAATCAGAATGGAAAAAGGAATACCGAGATGAAACTCACTAGGAAAAAAGATAGAAAGTTGAGTAAGAAGAGAACTAAGATTGAAAAGTTATAGAAGGTTCTAGAGGGAACTTCGCAGAAGGAAAATTTGCAAAATTATAACTTCGTCGGGATATCATAACAGGGTCACATGGCACTTTGCCATGGTGAAGCAATATAGCCGTTGGGAACATTATAACCATTAAACTGACGCCCCAAACGGGAAGAAAGGAATTAATGATCAGACAAATTGCCACCAGACCGTTGGGACCGCAACATAATGGACAGAACCGAGTTAATGAAGGATTCTTACCCATTGCAATAGATCCGTTACCAACTATCTATTTATCTCATCGCGCCATGCACCGAGAACACTTTTGCTAACCATGAATTTGAGCCCGCAGATTAGTTGATTTTCACACAGTGATCATCGTGCTTTTTCCATCTATCCCATTGCATTGAGAGATTACTCTTCGAACCTGAGATTGTTAACCGTGAGCGTGTATGTCGAACAAGTTCAGTGCTACAGAGAAAACTTTTGAGGAAGTTCTCATCGACCTCATGAATGAAAGAGTAATGTCGATGTCTGCAGGTGTACAAGCATCATCGACGAGAGGAGTGCAAGCCTCCCCATCGACTGATCGTGGATCTGGGCCATCCCGACTGACAGTTGAGAAGAGAACCAAACACAGAGGCGATCTAGTCAATGTGAAGTTGATTCCATCTATATTACTCAACTATATCTCACCTCTAGCCGGTGCGGTAAGTCGTGATAGTGTACCCAGATATTTTGAGTACACCATGGTCACTGCGTACCTCCCGAAGGGGATATGCGCACTTCGAGTGCAGCAAGACAAGATCGTTGCATTGAAGTTCAACGACTTCAACCTCGGAGATCGAAAGAATCATAACATGCTCACCCCGTACAAGTACCTAACCAGAACGAAGGGGAAGAACTCAAAGATCATCCCTCAGCCGTGGACGATGAACCTTGCACAGTCAACCTTGTTAAATGTCATGAAAATCCCACACTTCGAAAGACACCAGGAAGTCAACGCCTATGTCAAGCTGCTATTGTCATGTTACCATGGTGGCTATTTATGGATAGACCTCTACATTACAGTAGATCCGACGATGATCCATAGGATCACAGGGTTGAGTATCCAAGGACCTGACCCACAGGAGTTCTACCTAGGAAAATCCACAGATCACGCGCTAGCACAAAAGATTAAGGACACATACGGTGATGTCAATAAGGGGACGCGAGGCTACAAGGTAGCCTCCATCTAGAATGGCGTAATGTGCCTATCATTTCAGTTAATAGCTAGGAAAATGGTACGCAAGAAATGACCCACACAGGTCATGGGATTTATCGTCGACCTCACGGGGAACTGTGTAGAAGGTTTACAGATGAACTATGTGAAGTACCTAGTCAATCAACTCGAACTAGACTTCCATGAAGCACAGGATCAGGGCTACGAATTTCACTTCAGTTGGCTCCTGATCATCATCGCATTTGTTGCCTGGGAGATGCCGGAAGGTGCAACCTTCTCGGATATCGTGCCATTTGAGCCGCTTGCCGCAAAGTTCACCACACTTTGGTATTCGAGTGATATGAACAAATAGTGGCAATCGAATGTTGTTTTTCATACATATTACCTTTAGCTGAAGAGATCCATTGAAGTTGAGCCTTGCATTACTCCGAACACCTTACAGAGATTGCGACCTCTGATGAAGTTCAACGCAGATCGACATTTCATTTACATTACAGTGTGAGCCGATGAACACAAGAAGCAGCTCCAGTCGTACTATAAACTTACGACAGAGGACCTGGAGGAGATCACTAAGGACTGGTCCACAGACCTCCTTATCCCCGTTGACCCTGCAGAGATGTCTGATCCCGAACTGTACAGCCTAGAGACCACTCACAAAGAACAGGACACACCTGGAACCAGCAGAAGAAAGAAGACTGAAGAGGTCCAAGATTTAAGAAGTGCCTCAGGGAAGATTACTTCCATATCACCTAAGCGAGGAGGTGAAGATGACGTAGAAGAGATGAAGGATAGACAAGCTGAACAAAAGAAAGGAGAAGTAACAGCTACCAGAGACGAGGCTGACCCCTTGAAGAAGAGAAAGGTTTCTTCCCCAAAACCTTCTTCTCGGAAGAAATCAAAAGACACCATGACCAAGATGCAGACTACACTTACTCTTGATGACTTTGACTTCATCATAGCATCTTAAACGATGCTTCACTGGAAATCATGGAGAAACAAGAAGCTAAGCAAGAGGAAATGTACGATAGAATTGAGGTCGAACTCCGAGGGGTACAACAGGATCTTTAGTCCAGTCACGCAGTCTCCACTGCACCCCTACCATCAGGAGAACAAGAGTTGGGAGATGAGCCAGCCCAACTCCATCGACTAGCAGATGCAACTGGAGCTCACCTTCGATGAGCACAAGAGGAAATAGAACAAGCCACCCAGGCTTTGAAGCAAGTACAAGGAGTACTTTTAGAACAACACCGAGTTGCAGAGTAGGAGAATATTGCTCTCCAGTCAAAGTTTGACAAGGAGAAAGCTCAAATGCAACAAGAAAAGGACTAGTTGCTCACAAGGCAACTCGAGGTAAAAGAAGCAGTCAACAGAGAACTTCGCTCTGCGACATGCTTAGAGCCATAGGAAGAAGACCGGGTTGAAAATCAAGTAGAGAATCTCGCAGACGCCATCCGATAGCTACAACAAAGAATAACATATTTAGAGCTTCGCATAGTGCCCAGCGCTCCGCAGGATGTAAGAGATCAAGGAGAAGCAACTGCTCGGAGCGCAGTCAAGAGAATAAAGGCTCTTGCCATGGAATGAAAACAACTCATTGATCGCAGTGCCCAGACTTATGAGCAATTCACTGAGAATGCAGAACTAAAGGCACTGGAGTCATAGCTCCAGGAGGCGAAGTAGCAAGCAGAGAAAATACAAGTGCATTTGAAGCCCCTGTCAGTTGTAAAAAGAATGAAAAGATCCCAGGACCAGCACACTGCCCAGCAGCAGGTTCACACTGTTCAGAGAAAAGTCATGGAAGTTTTTATCACCCCATAAATTATGGGAATCAACTGGTGACTGAGATATTATCTGTCTCTAGTATTTTTGTTGACAAATGATTTTTCATTCTGCAAATAATTTGAAAAAGAAATAAACAAATAAAAAAAAGAAAAAAAAGAAAAAAAAAAGAGGGCATAAAAGAATTAAAATAAAAGCCCCATGCAATAATAGTAAATTGGCCATACCTTTCAAGCATGGTCAAGTTCTTTTTAAATTTGATGTTGATAGGGTAGTGAATGATTTGGCTAAACAGTCTAATCTTAGCCAAAGTGTCTAGGTTAGATTAGTGAATAAATCTGACCAGACTGTCTAATCCTGGTCAGATAGCCCTAGGGTAGAGTAATTTCTTAACCCAATAGTTTAATCTGGGTTAATTGTCATAGGAAACTAGGTTAGAACATTAGGTTAGTTGTTGTATTGTTCCATTCCAATAAAACCAGCTTGATGTCAAGATTGCACCATGTTCCAAATGCTTAAAAGATAGTTTGGTCGAAGCCCCTTGGTGGTGTCTATTTGAAAGTCAGAGAAAAACCCATAAAATGAAGTTATCCTAAGTTTTTCCCAACACATGTGTTTTTCCGCCCCTCGTTTATGCTCCTTGCACATTTTGACGGTCCAGATCATGGCGCTCAGATCTACGGCGCAAAGAGCATTCCGGACCCCCCCGAACGTTCTTCTTTTCACCGTGGGGGGGGGTTTGAAATCGGTAATAAAATTTGTGCACATCTGGATGGCCCAGAGACGAGTGCGTAAATCAACGGTCCAGATTGGATTCCGGACCCGCCTGTCCATTTTGCCTTTAACCCGGGGGGGGGGTCTGAAATGAGTGTTAAACGACGCGCTAAGATCTACAGCCAGGAAGAGGGCGTGTAGATCAACGACCCTAATTGGATTTTGGACCCCCCCTGATGATCTGCTTTTAACCGAGGGGGGGGGTCTGAAATGGTTCTTCCCCTCTGGCGGGCCCCTTATCATACGTGGCATCAGTCTATTTGTCCCGAAGTCCCATCACCATATGCTATCTGATAGCTCTCGTCACTTGTGGACGTCATCTTCCACTAGGTTCCACTTGTTCCACTTGTTCCCGAGTTATGTCCCATCTCATAACTCTTGTCAGCCCCCTACCCCCTTTCACTCATGACCAACCCCTTATTGCGACTTTCACCTCCAATCCCTAACAGCCACGCCACCCGTCTGTATGTTTTGGCCACCGTCACCTGCCATCTCACCCCCAAGTGGCCCGTTGTCCATTTATTACTGGATAACATACCCGTTATCCTACTGACAGATCTCCCGCGCCCAACCGACCCCAGTTTTAAATAAAACTACCGTTTTTCCCCCTTCATTCACAATTCATCCATCGCACAAGAAGAATTTACCTCTTACTCCTCCATTGTATTTTCGTTTCCTTCATCCACAGTCAGTCGACCCCACTAACTTCGTGTTTATTGCAGGTACTGTTGCAGAGATGGCGCCAAAGCCAAGACAAGCAGAAGGAGAGTAGAATCCTTTTCTCCCGCCTCCTGTCGACCTGGACAAGATCCCGTTGGTCGACAAAGACAGATTGATTGCAGATACCAAATGTGATTTCATATTCTCAGACCTCTAGTCATGGCTCAGGGAGATTTTCCTGGACCAGAGCGATGAAATTGGACTCTGGGAGTCCAATTTACCCCTGTACCTTTTTCCCCAGATCCATCATTTTCCTGAGTTTGCACTTAAATGCCAAGCTCACTATATTCCTGAATAGAGAGCCGTCATATCCTCATCCGGAGACACCCTGTTCCTCATCACGCCCGAAGACATAGACCAGATGATGCAAATTCCCCGTGCCGAGTCTGCGTCTCCTTTTAACCTAGAAATCCTTACAGAGTTATATCAGAAGATGACTTTTCCCCAGAGAGCTCAAATATTCGAGCTTTTACTTCCCACCTTCGCTCAATTCCCTTCCACAAATCCCCCCTACCCTTCATCCATGTTCTCCACCAAGGGTAACTAGGTCATTTCTTCCCTTTGTGCTTTGCTTGGGTACTATTCCGACCAGTGGGTAGATGAGCCCATTCTGGGTTTTCTATCCATTTTCTCCAATGATGAAAAGACCACCACCCAGTTTGATTTCATCACCTTCTTGGTAGACAATATTCATGAACAGTTCGTGAATTTTGGCATGGAGGGCATGTTCAGATACTCGTCTATACTAGCATACGTGTTTGTTTACTTTCAAGCAGATAAATTCAGTTTCTCCATGCACAAAATGGACGCAGATGGAAGGCCTCAACCAGTCACAGCATGGACCTCTTTATTGAAGCATAATTCCGCAGAGTATAGCTTCAAAGAATTCATCGATCTGTTCTACCACCCTATGGTAAGCATGTTAAGCTACCGGCCCAAGCCCCGAATAAATGACAAAGTCCAGAGAATCTTGCATCTCTCAGACAACATGAAGATTGGGGATTGGTACCTGTATCAGAACCATACCGAGATCAGAGTATACGGTTGCGAGCTGGCGCCATATAAGCTGCCTAATTATTTTCCTGTAAGAATCTTTTCTTTAGAATACATAAGGCAGATTATGAATTCTGATGACATTCATATTGTATCATTGAAGAAGAAACAACAACTTCGAATCAAGGGGCAGATTGGCTCCTTCATCTGCAACAATCGTGGCGTTGGAGAGGAAGCAGACCGAATGCTGAAAGAGATGAAGTTTTTCTTAATCTTCCCATGGCACTACGATCCATGCGGGATCATCTCAGAAATGCGGGTGAAGAACAAAAACATCCCGTACGTTCATGAAGTGAAGCCCGAAATTGAGAAATTCGCCAATCAGACTGTGTGGGTGCCTGACACCTTGGTTGAAGTAGAGCATTAGATTCCCCCAGCCTCTGTGCCACCAACGTCCACGCCACAGGTCCCTAAGGAAAAAAGGCCACGACAAGATTCGTCTCTGCCTGTCAAAGAGGTGTCATCTGAAGAGTTCCAACTGCACACGAAGAGGCCCAAGACGACTCCAGTTTCTGGTCCGACTGGAGAACAAGAGGCTCCACCTACCACCATGACTAAGACTATCATTCCACCCTTCAGTTCGAGACTTTATAAGGAAATCACCACAGCAGTACTGAAGAAATCCACAGACTCCCCACTGGACACCCAGACATGCAAGACTGGGCCCAAGTTGAGTATTTTTGAGAAGTATGAGCTGATCAAGAAAAGAAATCAGACTTACCAGCAGTACTTATGTTCAGTTTCGGAAGCAATCCTCCACTGCGCAGCATAGGATGTTGTCTGCATTTGACACAAAAAGGGGCAGGATGCACATGGCCTTCCTCCAGGTGCAGGTACCAGACCCCAAGGTGATCACAGACTACAAGAGGGCCACCTTCGAATTTCAAACGAAGGATGTGCACCCTGCAGATCAGATGGATCTGCATAAGTAGATAGGGGAGATGGTATTCCAAACATTGGCACATGCTTCAGCTTCTGCAGAAAAATTACAGGTATCATTGAACAATGCTCAGACACAACTTAAGCTGGAGAAGATATCGTCCTTTGCGAAGGACAACAGAATCAATACTTTGGAGGAGCTGGTCCTCAAGATCGTCTATGATCCTTCGAATGTCAAAGCTGCAGAGGAGATGATAAAGAAGAAGAATGCAGACATCGCCTCCTTGAGAAAACAACTGAAACTCCCGCCCACAGAGGACTCCCAGGCGAAGGAGATAGCAGAAAAAGAAGGTGAGAAAGATGAAATGCTTAAGCTGCTCATGGAGCAGAATGCTCAGCTCAAAGAAATGGAAGCTGAGATGGAGAGATTATTGAAAGAGAAAGAGCAGCTGAAGCCAATGGAAGGCATTCCATTGAGTGCTATCCCAATTGCAGGATCGAGCACTACAGCAGCGACAACAATTCCATCTGCAACACCAGTGACACCACAAGAGGGAACAACCGACCTCGCCAAATCCATGGAAAAGATGAACCTGCAAGAGACAAAGATCAACAGGCTTAAAAATGAAGTTGAGAACCTCCAGGAACTCAAAACTTCATTCCAGACCAGTCTCTCCAAAGAAAAGCAGGTAACTGAGCAACTCAAGAAGGAGCTACAACAGCTCCAAAAGCAAACAATGGCAGGGAAGACTTTGGCTAAGGTCAAAGAGAATGTATGGACAGACATCACAAAGTCTATAAATGAGATCTGGCCCATGATCCAAATCATGTTTGAGCAGAACAAGTTGGTCCAGAGGAGTAAACAGGCTATAGAGAAGATCAGAGTAGAATTGGGAGATAGACCAACTCAGGCAAATGATATAATCAAATTCCTCAATTCCAAGACCAGAAAAGAGCTAGAAGAGCTGAAGATAGAAGACATAACAGAGACCATCCTTGAGGTCAAGAGAGTTTTGACCAAGAGAGGATTAATGCTTCAGTTGGAAGAAAAGGTTCAGATCATGGACCAAGGGGTACAAAAGTTTTTTAATAAGATTGAGGCTCTCCAAAAGAAAGGTCTACCTGGTCTGAAAGTTATTAATGATAAACTGATGACACTTCTGGATTACAAGAAGAGATTGGCTGAGGTGTCCAAGGATAGTTCAAAGTTTGCTGGCATACAAGGGAGCATCACCGGCAAAGCTTTCCTGGATGCCCTTCAGTTGGACATCAGTATCCAACATGAGATTCGATACATATTCCTCACTAAGCCCACATTCGCTAAGTATACGGAAATGGACAAAGTGTATCGGAGACTGCTCAAAGTCACTGTGCCTAGTCATCTCATATGGGAGGAACTCTGCGATCTGCTCAATTAGCAGATGAGCTGTTCAAGTCCAGTCACCTGTCCAGTCAGATGAGGTCGTGCAAAGGCTTCATCAATGGTCTACCCAGAAATTCCGCATGCAGTTGCACCAAGTCATCAAACAGTTTGATTAGTTAAATCAGTTAGGCTAAAAATAGAATTAGCACGTCCTAATCAGTTATGACAAGAAAGTTTGTAAATTGAGTTATAAATACTTCACCTTTCGAAGTATTGGGGGTTGTTGATCTTTACACCCTGACGCTATCAGACTGTACCATTTTTGAAGAGATCTGCCATTAATAAAAGGAGACACTTTACAAGATTCTTGCGTATATTCACTGGTGATGTTATTCTCTAATGTTGAATGTTATTCTTGCTTTGTGATCATATTGTTTTCTGAAACTAATATTTAAGAGTAACGAACGTTGCAGGATTTATCTTGGATACCCTGTTTCTGACTCGAAATATTTCAGTGTTTATCTTCTGGTGTTTTCAATTAAGGAATTCTTAATTGCTTCTTAGTTGAATTTATCTTTCTCATCTTTTCTTCTATCCATCATTTAAGCTACAAAAGATCCAGTGAGTATATTATCTCGCCCTGTGAAAGTATTTCTTCATGTTTCTTGTTGTATTTCATATTTGATTTAAACGCAGACCCCATAGCCCAATGGATGTGTAAACTGTCTAAACCAATTCAAAAAACACTTTTACAACAAAACCTACCTATTTCTTTACCTAGCCTAACATCTAAAGTTAAAAAAAAAGCTAAATCATATAGAGAGATCCCTCTCTGAAGCCGGAAGGGCTAGATTCCAGCTTTAAAAGTGGTTCGATAAAGTTACCTTTTGTAGATTTCTTCTGTTTCAACCTCTAGGAAATTTACCAAGTGCTAACAGAAGTGACTTAGAGGCTCCAACATGTACAGGATGAGGCTTACCAACTATTCACAGAGATCGAAGGCCAAGGAGCAGAACTGGAGCAAGATGTTGTTGCAACAGAACAATGCCTAGAAGGAACCGTGAACAAGGCAGTCATCCAAGAGTTCGATGAATGAGAGGTCATGGCACAACAACAAGTCAAAGCATCTTAATCCAAGCTCGAGGCTTTCGAAACAAAACTACTCAGATCAGAGTGAATCAGGATGAGTCACAGGTGAGTGTTGGGGGCCTGTTGGCCCTTGACCAAGTTTTGAGGATACTTGGTCATGATTAACCTATTTTTGGGACTTCGACAGGATGTTGAAGATGGAGTGCAAGGCGAAGAGGAGATCGCGGGATCTTGGCCCATTTTAGGGATTTTTGGGTTTTGGGATCATGTAACGGGTATGGGAAGGTCTGTTATAACCCCAAATTGCACCACACATGCTTGCCTGGCAACATGCCAACTCATATCCCTTCTTTTCCAAAACTCTGTTGAACAACTCTTTGGAAATCCTCTTATGTAAAAGCCCACATGCCCTAACCCATTGCTGCACACGTGTACACGCTGTTTGACTCACAACAGCCTGCGTGTACCTACAAAAGCATGAAAAAAGGAAAGTTGTTGATGGAACAAAAAGCTATGGGTGAGTTAACTGAAACTCCTGGCCATGCATGGCCGAGGGTTCGTCCAAAACCCTAGCTCCTTCTAGACAAAGAAGGGGTAGGGGTACCATTTGGAGGAGGAAAAAATATAGCAAAGAAACTCTGCCCTTTTACGTATTTCATTGTCCCAATCCTTTAGCCTTTCCTCATGCCAAAGGAGATTTAACACAAATCAGTTTAAGGACAGAAGAAGAGGAGCCCAGGATCAAGTTCAAGGAGTGGTGGTCGGTCTCAGTTTTTGTAAGTTGATTCACTTTAAGTAATAAAAATAATGCTTTTCCCGTCCCAAATTATAAATTGTCTATGGTTTGAATAGTTTATGCTTGATTTCTAACCCTTGAGTATAGAAGTAGCATGCATGCATAGTTGTTGTTTGTCTTGAGTGCAGGTCATCTTTGGAAGGAGCATTGTGAACAAGTAGTCAATCACAATGGAGGATCGACATCGAACACCGGTAATAAGGTAGGTGGTCCTTTTCCATACATTCGCTGAGAAAAAGGGATTTAAATCTTGGGATGTAGGTAAAAAAGTAGTTTCTATTCGGTCAAATATGCATGCAAGTCTGACCCTAATTTGCTAGTTTGTAGGGTGTTTTTCCCAACAACAGAATTGGAGACCATACTGGGAAGAATACTCTTTAGGGTTCCTGGATTTATTTAAGTTTTTGGGTAGTTTAAAGACTAGGTTTTCTATTTTATCTTTGCCTGTCTTTTCTTTTTTTGGAAGGTCTGAGCTAGCAGGGAGTCTGGTTTTCCATACCATCTTTCCTTGACTTTTTCCTGACTGTATTTTTCAGGACACACATATGTACACGCGGCTTGCAGAAGGCCTGAATGAGTGTACCCGTGCCCTATCCTCTAACAGCCCGCGTGTGAATGCTAGCTGTAGAGATAGAAATAGCATGTAGGAGTTCATAGAACCTTAGAGCCAGTCCTCCTCTTCCCTATCAGAATTACACATTCTCAGGGGGTTTTCTGGAATCCTGTCTGATTCTTTCTTGTTAACAATCCTATCTCAGATTGCTTTTTTTTTTTTTTGCCTTATTATTTTTCCTTGCATTATTTGTTTTTTCTGTTAGAAAGAGTATCCAAGCCTTCAAGGGATCTTGGTTATCAATACCAGAGGCCTCTTCCTGGTCTGGACTATCTGTTTTCATATTTTTCCTTAGAATTTAGATATACACGCGGCCTGTACAAGGTCAGCCAGCATGTACACGCTCTTTGTCTCTGTTCAGCACACGTTTGCACACGTGTTGTTTGAGTGACAGTCATGTGCTTGTACATGATACTTTTTGTTCAGGGTGGGGCAATCATCCCCTCCTTTGATGAGAAGTATTCCTCTCAGGTGTTTGAATCTATGTTTGAACAGTCAATAGCTTAGGCTTCATCTTACCCTTAGCCTGCTTTTCTCAGTTAAAAGTTGACAGAAAAATAAAAAATAAAAATTTGTTTTATGGTTTTTAGACAAGCGTGAGAGTCATTGTTTTTTCAATTGCCTTTGTGTGATTCTTTAATCTGATTCTTTGCGATCTGTGCTTTAAGCCAGAATTGTTTTTCTTGATTTTTGCTTGTCGGTATTTTCCCTTTCTTGCTTTACTAGCAATTAAATAAAATAAAATAAATCTCTTTTCATTTTCTTCTTTGTTTGAAGAGTGTGTTTCTACATCATTAGCTAGGGAAAAATCTTTTATTTCCTAAGTTTTTGCAGTTCACTTAGATCATAAGTAGCTCGTAGTCGAGTGAAATTCCTTTGAGTTTGCTGTCCAAAATCTTAGAAAAATTAAAAATCTTTCTTTGTGAAAAGTTGTTGAAATTTTGCATTTAGTAAAAGTTTTTTGTTTCCAACTTTTTCATTCATTTTTTGCTTTTGTCTTTTACACATCATCAGTTTCACCCTCATACCCCTTGACATAAGACAAATCCATAAAAAAAATGCTAATTTTAAAATCTACTAGACTTTTATGTTTGTAGGGTTCACAAACTAGTTCAGGACTAGGGCCTTGGATTAGGTTGGAGAGGAAACTC
>JASDQU010256971.1:2075-15362 GCA_032191745.1 Picea mariana
TTTAGAGGCATGCATGCAAGGCATTGGCCCCAACTAGTACTAGTATATTGTCAATGAATTTGTGTATGCAATGAGGGATTCCCGGGACATCAATTATGCTTTTCGATATGGATTTATTATTGGGTTGTTTTCCATGATACATTGGAAGCCCCTACTGGGTCACAGTATCCTTTCTCATGAGAGGAAGGGCTTAATATCCACAACTTTTTCACCTAAAGAGTTAGGAATGAGATGAATAATGTGGCCTTCAATAGGAAATGTTTTATAGTGTGGTATGCCACTAGTGGTGGCCATTAAATATTCCATTAGGATCCAAAAATGTCTACTTGACCATTATGATTCACTCTGATATTTAGTATGGAATACGATTATTGGTATATAATATGCAAGACGCCTACAGGTAATTGAGTTGAAATTTCACACCTTCCCTTCATGTTATTAGGTAATACTATCATATGGGGGATCTCTACATAGCAAGACATTAAGAAACAAGAACTGCCATAGGATTTGTTTTTAAGTTTCCAAAGGGAGTTGATCATCCATGGGAATTTAAAGGATTTAATGAAGCCATGTCTATGGTAGAGACAACTGGAGTCCAAGTGTCAAAAAACTATAAACAGAAGTCTCTTTGAGATACCAACCATTTGAATCAAGATGATGAGTTAGGATACAAGAAGACTTCCATCGTTATTGGCAACTTGCCCCAAGTGTTGTAAAATCATATTCTAGAGATGTTGTTTATTCAAGTTAAGGGTTTGATATGGAGCTCATAAGCATTTTGTATTACATAGAAGGAGGCACCATCATAAAAAATCTATGAAAACAACAACCTTTAAGTCCTAAGCCACCAAGTATCATAGAGAGAAGCCCCCAAAACCCTAGTAGCCACATCACTTAGTGGTGCAATCCTAAGAACTTTCCTTGGCTATTGTGACCTTCAAGGATGATATGGGTGTTAAATCGTCAACCATAACCCATGCTTCCCTCCCTGCCATCCAACCTACTTTTGTACCCACTATAGAGAAAGTTGTTAGGCCTCCAAAAAATTATAATATTCTAGATGATTATGAGTTATCCTTCTTGGATAGAGATACTATGGTTGAGTTGGAAATGCATGAGACCATTGTTTCCCTTCCTATAATAGAGAAGGCCATCGTTTAGGAAAAACTATGATTAATCCTAGTCGAAATCCTATGGATCCTTCTTATACTCAACCACCCCTATGCAACAAGGTCTCACTAGTTTGGGTGTAGGAATTGGTGAGGACCCAAATAGAAAAAAAGAAAGGAAAGGAACCCTCAAGTTTCGTCTTCTAAGGAGCCTAAGAATCCCAGATAATGATGAAGATATGTAGGATGTGGCTCAAGCCCAATTTACTCCACTATAAACCAGTTGGGTATGTGTTATATTCTTTGCATGGTTAGAACTAGTGTCATATTGGCTATGTGTTATATTTTTTGGCAATTTTTTGCGTCCATTTTTGGGCAGTTTTTCGGCACATGGTTTTCGTCGATGGTTTTTATTTCCGGTTAAGGAATTAGGGTTGTTGACTATATCTTGGTTATTGGATTAGGGTTTTGGATGCTACGAGATCCTATATCTATATTGTGTTGTAAACAATGTATGGTGTGAATGAAGATAGATTATATTGGTTTTCCCGGTTTGGGTTTATACGGGAAAAATAAGTGTAATGTATGTATCTTCCATTGTACATTTTCTGTTCTTTTATTGAAAAATTGTTTGTAGTAAATAATTGTATAAGGTTAATATCTGCATTTGGTATTAGAGAAATTATTGGCTTTAGGGGGACGCCTTTGTGGTCATGGGTTTGGCTCAAGACTGTGATAAGCCTTGTTACAATGGGAGATCTACATTATTGATTCTTCAAGTGAAAAGAAATGGCGATCAGTTAGAAAATAGAGATCGAGAAATTTAATGGGCGAAGTTTTGAGCTGTGGAAGATCAATATAGAATATCTGTTGGTAGACAGAGATCAGTGGATCGCGGTGGATCCAGGTACTGCACCTACAAAAACGTCATCAACTGACTGGGAAAAGTTGGATCGGAAGGCGAAGATGTGTCAGGGGAAGCTACCACCAAGCAGTTATGGGATAAGTTGGGGAACCTGTATCAGTCTAATTCCCTGGTAAATAAATTGTTTATGTGGAATAAGTTGTATAACGTGAGGATGAGAGATGGAGACTCGGTGACGAAGCACCTGAATGCCTTCAATATTGTGGTAAGTTAGTTATTACCTGTTGAAATTAAAATTTCAGATGAAGATAAGTGTATCAATTTATTGTGCTCTTTACCAGACTCATGGGATAGTCTAGTTGCGGCTATAGGTAGTAATACAACTACCTTGATTTTCAATGATGTGGCCTCATCCTTGTTGTCAGAGGAGATGATACGAAAGAACATGGAAGGACAGAGCACAGATGCATTATTTCAAAGATAACGCTCTGAGGAAAGAAATAGATCTAAGTCCTCAAGTGGGAGATCTAAATCTAAGGGTAGATCTAAATCTCTTGGAAAGTTTGTAAAGGTATGTTGGATATGTGTAAAAGAAGGGAATTTCAAGAAGCAATGTAGATCCAAATACGTTGAGAGAGTGAAGGGATCTGATGATGCTCCCTCTACAGAAGAAAAGGCCTCCAAGGAAGAAGGAGGGGATGTGTACTTGGCTCCTTCAAGCACACGTCCAAATCATGAGGCATGGTTGGTTGACTCAGGTGCAACCTTTCATATGACTCCCAATAGGGAGTGGTTCTATGAATATGAAAGGTATAATGGAGGTAATGTTTTCCTAGGTGATGAATCGACAACCAAAATCATAAGACAAGGAAAATTCAAGTTCAGGATCATAGATGGAAGGATTAGAACATAGCTTGGTGTTCTACACATCACAGGATTGGCCATAAATTTGATTTCTGTAAGAAAAATGGACGATGCACGGGCAAAAACAGTGTTTGAAAAAGAAACCCGCAAGATGGTTTGAGGAGCAATGGTATTGATGAAGGGAGTTTGGATTGGAACTTTGTATAAGTTGCAAGGAAGCACTATGAGTGATGTGTGTAATACATCCATTATTCCTAGTATTGGAGTTCAAGAAGAAAAAACTCCTAGAGTATCTAGAGAAAAGGTTATCCTATGACATCAAAGACTGAGGCATATCGGAGAGAAGGGTTTTCGACTACTACACGTAAAGGTATGGTTGAAGGTATGTCTAAGTGTGTGGAACTAGTGGTCTAAGAAGCCGCAACCTTGAGGCATCTAAGCTCTCAAAATCACCCATGGATCGTACCCGGCGTGGGTCACACAAACCCTTAACATAGTTGGGTTTTTTGGGGTGTCTCCTGGAGACTACCACTAGTTTAAAACCTTGACCACCTTAAAAAACAAAACCCTCCAAATTCAATCACACTAATGAAATTTGACAATCTTATAGAAATTATTAGTATTAAAAGTACTAAAACTTTAATTAAAAATTATTTCCATTTCATTTTATAATTGGTTTAATGTTTACAAACTTAAAAAAGAAAAAGAGGAAGAATAATAGTTTAATTGGTTTAATGTGTTCAAACTTAAAAACATTTCTTACAAAACATCTATCAAACTATTTTGTATAACATCCAAATGATTGAAAATATACAATAATTTATATAATTCTTTTTATAAAGAACGCATTTTCCAAAGCCTAATTACCCACTAGTTAGCTAACCCTGGCATTTCACAAAATGGACATAAAAGGTGAAATCATGAAACATGTCATCAAAGAGAAAACATTTGATCAAATTGTTTGACATTAGATTATTTACAGTCGTACAATTTAGCATACGAGCCGGTCTCCACTAGTCATAACTCAAAAAATGCAACAGTACTAGGTATTCTCAACTAGCCTTAGCCCAGAAAATTGCGTCCAACACAGTCTTATAAGTCCCGTTTGATCTATGATTGATTTCCTGCATATTAATTTTGAACAGCTCTTTGGCTTAATAATGTCTCCTGCTCTCTCAGTGGTTTCTGCTTCATTTTGAAGAATGTGATTTGAAACGTATCCCTGCCATCTGCAAAATCTTAGACTGTAAGACTGCTGCCCTGAAAATTCTTATGCACCTCAAATCATTTCGGTTACTAATAAGCATATAATGGAGTTGTGGCAGCTTCTCCAACTCAAATTTGAAAACAAAAGCAAAACCTATCTTTGGTTTAACTTTCAATTTCAAAGGACATCTCTACAGCTCCAAACAAGGTAGCTGTTGTAATTCTCAAGATGGCCGCAATCTCTGTTTGGATTCATTTTAGCAGATTGCACGCAATCTCTGCGTCGTTGCATAGAGAGGAGCTCATCCAGATTCAAAATCCTAAGTGCGGCATCCTTTTTTTCCCAACATGGAGGTCACTGACTGAAAAACTGTTTCCTCACAGGGAATAATGAGTCCCATATGGTGATCAAACCCATACTCTTCCTCGGCCTTCTCTAGCAATGCCCGGAACAGAGAATGATTCAAATAAATGGTGGGAATAATAAATCTACTGCGTTCGCTTCCAACATACACTGCACAGTGTCCCTTCGGAACATCCGTGGGCAGACCACTGCATGATCTTCCCACGACCTCTTCATTCATTGTGAAATATCTTGTTTTCTTTGGAGAGAGGGTATACCCAATTCCCTTGTCGCCATGGGCAACCTTGCAAAATGCTCTTACGATCTGCTTCAAAAGAAGAACTTGAGGATTCCTCATCCTTCTTGCTATTGATTTCAGAAGCAAAGCAATTATCACCGAAAACAAGGGATGGAAAGCTTGCACACAAGACTGTGGTAAGACCATATATTCGTTCTCTATATATAAGCACTTAGAATTGACATCCACATCATAATTAAGAGTCATATGATTAGTCCTAACTTGGTATTGAAATAACAAATCGCTCGACCATGCATTTAATGTCAATCTGCAAGATGTCTCTGACTGAAACCAAATATTCACTTCCCCTTCTCGTTGCTACAACAATTTATAAACCCACGTACAGATTACTAACGCAATAGGAGGACAGGACCGTGGTGGTCCATGAAAAAATTGCCTTTCTATGTTGACGGACAAATGCATGTGATCAGTCTCATTCGCACACTAGTAGGGACTGTCTGCATCGCTAGATTTGAGCAGAAAAGGCCCCGCCTTCACGTGGGGCTGGTTCTTCAGGTTCAATGGAAGCCCCACAAAACTTTTGTGGTTGTCAGCGTTCATTGCTTCATGCTAATGGATTTAGATTTGAACATAAGAGGCCCCGCATTCACGTGGGGCTGGTTCTTCGGGCTCAGCGTTCATAGCTTCATGATAATGGAGTTAGGTTTACGTTAATGGCTGTTATGGAGTTTGGTGTAAAAAGCATTGAAAAACTATCTACCCACTCTAGTTCTTTGGACAGGTTTGATCTCCATTCAAATATAAACGTTCTATTCTAATCTGAATTGATTGTAAGTTTAACCAAACGCTGTTGGTAGGTCTATCTTTGGTAGGATGCGAGCAGTCGGGTGGGGCTCTGGTTGTAAAACTTTTGTGCTTGTCAGCGTTCATGGCTTCATGATTACGTAATTAGGTTTACGTTAATGGCCGTTATAGAGTTTGGTGAAAAATATCATCGAAACCTATCTACCGACTATAGTCATGTGCACAGGTTTGATGTCCATTCAAATATAAAATGTGAATTGATTGTAAGTTTAACCACACGCTGTCCGTCGGGCTATGGTCTGGTGGGATGTGATCGTTCCGGTGGTAGACGAGACAAGAGTTTGAACAATGATTCAGTTGCAAGAATTAATCATGAGCTGTTGGTCGAGCTCTGGTCTGGTTGGGTGTGATCGATAGGGCAGTAGACCAGTGCGAATCTGGTCCGGAGGAGAAGGAATTCGAACCTGATCTGCGAATCTGATCTCAAGGTTACGAACCTCGAGAATTTACAACAAAAGGTACGTTTTTAATTTTGTGTACGGAGAGATTACGTGTTATGTAGTACAGATTATGGAAATATATTTCTGGCCTTTTATAAAATACAACCTATAATAATTTGCAATGGTAATATATTTTTACTTAGTTATTTCTATTGAGTATTTCATTTTGATCATTAAAATAGACTATCCTTTTATAAAATACAACCTATAATAATTTGCAATAGTAATATATTTTTACTTAGTTATTTCTATTGAGTATTTCATTTTGATTAAAAAAATAGACTAGAGAAGGATAACCGAATATAGTTTGAACATTCTAAGTTTTGAGTATATAATTAAAAAAAAAACTGTCCTATTTAAATTAAATAATGGGAATAATAAAGGTAATAATATAGTTTGAACATTCTAAGTTTTGAGTATATAATTAAAAAAAATTGTCATATTTAAATTAAATGATAGGAATAATAAAGGTAATAATTTAAATGATAGCAATAATAAAGGTAATAATGGTTATTATATTAATTTTAGTTTATCTTACCTTAAAAAAGTTAAATAATTATTTGGTTTATTTTAATATTTTAATTATGTGTTTAAAATTGTTGAAAATAAGTATTTTTATATTGCAGTTATGTTAAAAAGTTAGGAAGATTGGGATTACAATAAATATTTTGAAATGGATATAGTTTGTTTTATCATGGATTTAATGAGAATTTACTTTTATTTAGCAATGTTGATTTTTTTATCAAACTAAAATTTAATAATATTTTTTAATTTCTAGATTATGGCTGATCATTTCCTTATAATATTTTATTTTTTCTTATTTCCTAATTTTTCATTGTATCATATTTTTTCTTAAATTTAGTTGTAATGATATTTTGAGAAGAAAGACAAATTTTGATCCTTTTATGGTTTCAAACATGGTATGACAGGATTGATCATTTTTTCTTCAATATCAGTTTCAAACACTAAGAATTAGATCATAGTATTTGTGTACAACATGTAAAGGATAAAACATTGACTCTTTCCTTCTATGTGGATGATTACAAGAAATGTTAATGTAATTTTGGGTTTGAAAAAATAGTTAGAGGATACATTTGAAAAGAAAGACCTTGATTTGTTGCATTTATTTTTGGGCATCTAAGACCTATAGATGGATGATGGTATCATTATTTCTCAACCTAAATATGTGTTAAATTGTTTTCAAAAGTTTGGAATGAAAGACTCAAATCGTATAAGCTTGTGCTACGTCTTATTAGGATGGAGTGAAGCTAACCAGGATTGCCACACTTTGAAATTTGATGATACACTCTATCAACAACTTCAGTAGTTTTATTTTATTTGTTTAACTCATAGTCGACTTGATTTTCAAAGAGTATTCTATTTATTATTGAGTCATTTTCTTATAGATCAATCCCCTTTTGTGGATTGATCATGTCGGGGCTTATGTATGACCAAATCCCCTTTTGTGGATTGGTCAAAACCTAATTATATCATGCTAATTAAGAAGTCGGCCCCCAGGCCTAATTAAAGTGGTTATAACCACTAAGTGAAGAGGTCGACCCTCCTTGATGAAGAGACACCTCCCTAGTGCCTTCCAACTAGTATAAATAAGTGAGGAGTGTTCCTCATTTGTTCAGTCACTCATCTAGTGCGCATATTTTGGAGATAGCTACAGTTGTAAGGAGGAGAGAGAGACACATGCTTAGTGTTGGTATTTCCTTGGTGGTTTGGTCTTTCTTCTTGGCATTGTATTGACAATCTATATTAAGGAAGTTTTGTTGGGTTTTCTCCCCCATGAGGGTTTCCCAAGATAAATGTTTTGTACCTTTTGATTGTGTTTCTCTCAGTGATCCTGCTTATGCTATTATTGTCTAGTACATTGAAAAGAACTTAATAGCACCTCTAAATTTAAAATCATATCATAGCTAAACTGAAGAGAGAATATTTCACTGGGTAATTAAAAACGTCATTGTTGCCATACAAGAAAATTAGGGATTTTTATTGGAGAGGAATTTCTGACTAAAAACCACCTAGGGAAGTTTTCCCTGCCCTAGTGAATCTTTTGGCACCTTTTAAGTGATCGGATACTCCGAAAATTCAAACCCTAGTTTTTCTTGGTACCAGAAAACCAAAACTAGTACGAGAAGTATCAATCCAGATTTTCACAGGCTCAGTTTCAAGGGGTAAAAATTGGATTTTATGAAAATCGACTGCACCAACCTACTCGTCTCAGTCTAGTGCATCTAGTCCCTGGATTAGAATTTCAAAATTTGAAGTTTGAAAAATTAGTTTTTTTCTCATAAAACCCTAAGTTTCAGCTATAGTTACAACTAAAGTACTAGTTGCAGTGAAAAGACTTTGTAAAGTGTTGGGACTAATTGTTATTGTCCTAGTACAACTTACCCTAGAAAATTTACAAGGTTGAAGCACCTTTGAAGTTTTAAACGGTTTGTTACCACCATTGTTGTCAGATGGTGCCACAACTGATACTATCAGAGGTATGTACTTACATATGTTTAGAATGAATTATTATTTTAAAGGGTGTTTGCATGAAAAAGGATCTTTTATCATAGATCTAGAAGGATCTCAGATCCAACACAATCAGAGGAATAATGCACCCTAGAAGATAGGTTGAATAAAACACTTGTCACCTTGAGGTAAGGAGACCTGAAAGAAAAGAAACACACTCATTATTGAGGAAAAAACTCCAAGTCCCGGGTTTGTTTGATTAAGTTGATAAGATTCAAAACTTCCACATGTCAAGAAATCACTATAGTTGAGATAACAATCTTTGAAAAGTTTTATACTTGGTAGCATGTGAGCATATTGAGGTAAATTCTTAGTGCGATCACTTACTAGATATAACACTAGAAGAGTGTTTCTCTCATTTGGTTGTACTTCTTACTTTTTACACTTGTTTCAAACAGGTCATAAGTAAAAGATATAAAGGAGCCATTGTGACAATTGTACTTTCTATCGTATGAAGAGTATTATTCTTGTATGTTTTTTCTCCCTTGTTGTTCTTGTTCTGGGCAGGTCACAGGTGATAACCCTGAAGGGAGTTGTAGTGATGGTTGCAAGAGGAAACATATTAGATGAAACAGGAAGAAGACTATCCAAGCTATATACATAATCGTATACATCCATGTACAAAAGAAGATGAAGAAGAAGCTACTCTTGAGATACAAAGTATCTCATATGAAAATTGACTATAAGCAGCAGAAGGCTCCAAAGATGACCAAACATTAGACTTGGTCAATGGATAATGAAGCCACCTTCACAGGAAGAAAAATTTGGTTGAATTCTAACTCAACTTTTCATATAAAGACTTGGTATTAAACACCAAATATATCATGTAGAGAGTATGAAGTGTTTGAAGACTTAGAGTAAGCATGATCTCAGAAAGCATCAAATGAGGAGACATGAAATCTTCTATGAAGATTCACTTGTTTCATTGATAAAGAAGGACTAGGATATGGATTTTTCCTTGAGACTTGAAAGAAAGTCAGTGATAAGTTCCAAGACTGATCTATAAGATCTAGCATGTTGCAGATAACGATACAAGCCTGATTGGTGTCCAGAGGATTCTCCTAGGAAAAGGGAGAATACTACAACGAGACACTTGCTATAGTAACTGAAGAATTAATATTCATGAAGACAACCAGAACAACCATGATTATAAGATTCAAGGGGAGCAATCCCTATATTTAAGATTGAGTTATCTCAAAGTGCTATTTGCTACAATACGGGCCATGGAGACATGACTACAATAGCAGATAGAGTTACCTCCATGAAATAAGAATAACTACTTTCAGTATCAGTTATTGAGCCACTCTCAGTTTCAGATGAAGCTATTACTATGATAGAGTAGAGGAGTTACTCTCAGATTTAAGAAACCACAGTGAGAATGGAGCAGTCATTCTCTGCTTTAGAGCAGCTGCAAGTGCAGAGTCCCCGTTCCAGAAGGAACAATTGCAGAAAGAGTAGAGGACATACTCTCAGTTAGTGAGATAGACAATGCTTTACAAAACGCACATAGAGCTAGCACATGATTGTGAAGATTAAGTTGCAACTGAACAAGTGTACCGGGTTGGTACAATGTGATGTGAAAATTTGGTTTCAAAATACAAGACTCATCTCTGCAAGTTGAAGCAAGCTCCTAGATCTTGGTATGATGGAATTGATAGTTTCCTGATAAGCTTGGGCTTTACCAAGAGTAAATATGATTTTAACCTTTACTTCAAGGTTATGAATGATGAGCCCGTTATATTTTTGTTGTATGTGGATGATTTATTCTTTAATGGAGAAGAAAAGTTCATCAAAAATTGTAAGAAGAAGCTCACCGCAGAATTTGAGATGAAAGACCTAGGCCTGATGCACTATTTCCTAGGTCTCGAAGTTTGGCAAAGCCTAGAGAAGATATTCCTTAACCAAGGAAAGTATGTAGTTGAAATACTAAAGAGGTTTGATATGTTGGAGTGTAAATCCATGAACACACCCATGGAAACAAAGTTGAATCTCTTGGTTGATACTTCATTAGAATGGGTTGATGCTATGGTGTACAGACAAATCATTGGATCGTTGATTTATTTGACAAATACCAGGCGAGATATATGTTTTTCTATGAGCACCTTTAGTCAGTATCTGGTAGAGCCTAAACGTGTTCACCTTGTTGCTGCAAAACATGTGCTGAAATACCTTAAGGGTACGCTGGACTTTGGTCTCAGTTATAATTGAGATCATGACTCAGACTGATTGGTTATACCATTTCAGATTGGGGTCGAAGTGTTTCTAATAGAAAGAGCACTTTAGGATGATGTTTCAGTCTAGGGTCAGCCATGATTTCATGGAAGAGTAGGAAGCAATTCAGTATTTCTCTCAGCACAGCAGAAGCAAAATACGCTGTAGCATGTTCCGCCAGTTGTGAAGCCATATGGCTTTGGATGATGTTGACATATCTATTTGATCTTGATATGGAAGCCACCGTGATTCTATGTGATAACCAAAGTTGTATAAAGACGATGGAGAACCATTTGTTCCATGATGACTCAAAGAACACAGAGATTCAGTATTACTTCATTTGTGATATGATGCAAAGAAGAGCTATAAAGCTCCAATATGTTAGCACATATGAGCAGGTTGTAGACCAAGCCTCTATCTCGTGTAAAGTTTAAATATTTTCGTGACAAGCTTGGTATAGTCTGAAATGGCCTCCCTCAAAGGGGGGAATAGTGTTGATGATACTATGGTATCCCCACCAATAGCGGGTAGTTCAGTTAGGATTTTATATTCTAGGGGACTAATCATCCCTCGACAGATCTCAAAGGTCCGTAAGGATGGGCTGTCAAAGTACTTGTGCATGTATATGTTATCTTTGGTCAGTAGTTGTAGCTCCATTAGGATTTTATATCCTAAGGAATCTTTTGATTCATGGGAAGATTGTTTGGGTCCATCATAGTACCACGTGGTGGCTCCATTAGGATTTTATATCCTAGGGAATATTTTGATTCCTAGGCAGATCCTTTGGATCTCTTAGAGTACCAAAAAATGTTGTTGCACCTGCATCATTATGTTGCATATGATGTTGATTTTGATTCCAACCTCATGCTGAAGGTTTCCATATTCGTGTTGATGTTAATGTGGTTCCAGCCTCATGCTGATGATTTCCATCCTAATGTTGATGTCGATGTTGTTCCAGACTTGTGTTGATGTTGATGATGTTTGATCCTCATGCTGATGATTTCCAGCCTCATGTTGATGTTGATGTTATTCAAGCCTTGTGTTGTGATGATGATGATCCAACCTCGTGCTATGATGATGTTATGATGATGATTCTACAACCTCGATCTGTGATGACACTATGATTATGTTTCCCCAGCCTTGTGTTGTTGATGCTTTAGCTTCATGCTAAAGATGTTGATGATGATATTTCATCTTGCATGCTGAAGATGATGATGATGATGTTATTTTAACTATCATGTTGAAGATGATGATGATGATACTTTAGCTTCATGATAAAGATATTGATGATGATATTTCAGCTTTCATGTTGTAGTATACCTAGGGAGGTAATATGGGGTACCTAGGGAGGTACCCAATGGGAATGTAGTTATGTGTTATTAGTGGAATTCAATTAATATATGGGAATGTGGTCATTCAATGTAAGGTGGACTAGGTCCACTATATTAATAAAGGCCCACTATGGTAGTTGGATGTAATAAATGTGAGAAGACTCTCTAGAATGTTCCTAGGAGATAGGGAGAGCTATATAAAGAAGTATAAGCAATGTAATGAAACAAAGTGAAGAATATTGTGATTGCACAAGCAAGGATTGCTTGAGGAGTTTTATCCTTTCATAAGGATTAATATATGGTGTTACCCTACCTCAAGGGTCTTCTCTATTTCTTGTGTTAATGTTATGGTGAATGGTTTATGGTTTATTCTTGGTTATTTATGAAGTATATTTACAGATCTGGTTTAGGTTCTTAACAATTGGTATCAGAGGACTTTTCTTGGGCAGAAATTGTGGGCAAATATTTTTTATTTTTGCAGATTTTTTTTTCGGGGAAGAAAAAAGAGGGCCGCGACATTATTGAAGTTTTTGGTATATTTATGTGCAAAATTTGCAGAAATGGGCTGTATATCTGAGTTCCTCTCATAAAAACACCCAATTTGAAAAACAAAATCGTCCGAAACAAAGTCCGGGAAGTCAAGATATTGAAGTTTTAAAATCTACAAATTTTCAGGATTTGTTTCGCAGACGGCGGCAAGAAATTATTATTTTTGTAGCATCTGGAGGCCGAATTTGCCAAAATAAATTACATATCTGAGTTCCTCTCACATTTTCACCCAATTTCAAAACAAACATCAGCCAAAATGGAGTCCGGGAAGTGAAGTTATGAGCATTTTAACTTCAGCAGTTTTTTAGGGTTTTTCCAGAAAAAAACCGCGATTTTTTGCCGTAACTTATTGTTCTATTTTTGGGGGGCTTTCATAGAAAGATGTATTTTACAGGGAAATTTGATGGCCCTAGTATTGAATCATTCATTAAAGAAATAAAATCAGCATGGGAAGATACTTGGCCCCATTGGTAGATCTCAAATTGCAAGGTGACGCTGCCATTTGGTGGAAATCGTTTGATTATAAGGAGATGATGAGACTCTCCAATGTAGAATTTGAAAAAATATTGTTAGACAAGTAGTCTCATGGAGAAAATAAGGATAAAGAGAGAACCAAGAGTTTATTTTCATGTGAAAAATCTATATTACAGGTTCATGGCGGTATTCATAAAGAAAACATCGTTGTTTCTATTAACCCTAGTTGCATGCATAATTTTA
>JASDQU010256972.1:2838-15904 GCA_032191745.1 Picea mariana
TGTTTAATAATATTCATGATGAGATGTGATTGACATTGCTATGATCCCTATGACTGATGAGCCCATGGAGGGCGTAGCTTTTGATGTGCAAGACCATGCCCGGCGGATAGGTACCATTTGGACCGGTACACATCGGGAGATGACCAATTCGGACCTCCATGGGGCTGAAGAGCCCACCAGATGGATGCTAAGACCCCATCAGGGGGCAGAGACAGGACAGAGCTTGATCAGGGGTTTTGCACCTGAGAGGAAGAGGATGTTCCACCAGAGACACTCCGGCAGGACTAGACCTAGGGGGAATGACCCCTTTTCAGTGGAACGCTAGCCTTGGAAGGCTTAGGACGTCCCCATCTTCACCGTGACGTCATCCAGCTTCATGGACGCCTTTGGAGGCAGACTGGGTAGCAGTGGCACGTGTGGCATGTTGGAGAGGCCCCTGGGGGGCTAACGTTTTGCTCCTGGATGTCTCATTGCCCTAGAAAGGGCTAGCGCCTCCCTTGAAGGGGCTTTTACTCTCTTTTCTGCTTAATTAGGGTTTTTACTTAGCATCTAATGTAAAAACAGTATGATTTTGACATTATGGCCTTGTCGGCCTTTTTATGACCTAAAAAGTAAAATTAGGTCATTGATACAGTTTATATTGAGGATTTTGATCCTCATTTTATCATGACAACTTACTCACTCATTAGTGAGGTCTGATTTTTTGCGCCCTATTTGGGTTATTGGTTGATTTAAGGAAGGCGCACTTTTTGAAGGAAGAGATTTTTGGCATTCTATGGTGTTTTTCTTGAAGGAAGGTGTTACAACTAGGGTTTGCATGGTTATTTTTGATGAATTGTAAGTATTTTTCTGCAAAACTTCTTAAATGAATGGTTGTAGTCTTATTTTCTTGCATGTATTTATAATTTGTTGAATCAAAACCCTAGGTGACAAGCACACAAGTAGGTCCTTCTCTCATGTCCCCTGATAGAAAAGCTTTTAGCCATTGAAGAAGAAGAAGAGATCCTAGCCATAGCTACACTCCTTTTCTTCCTCCCTTTAGCTAGCCGTACCATTTTGACTTCAAGAGGAAGAGGACGTCCTAGGCCTAGGTCATCTACACATAGGGTTGTTTTCTTTTAGGGTTTGATGAAGGAGCCTTGCCTTAGCAACACTCTCCCTCTTTAAGCCCTCTTGTCTTGACTTTGTATTTCATTTGAGCTAGTTGTTTGCCGGGAAGGAGGAGAGAGCACGAGGCCTTGCTTTAGCAACACCGGAGTGAGCCTCTCTCCCCTAGGGTTATGATTTTGAAGCCCTACTTTAGCAGCACTTCAAAACTTATCCCTCTAGTCCTTTAAATCTCACCCCCTTCAACTCTTGCGTCCTTCACTTATGACTCCATTAAACCCTAAGGCACTGATCTAAGTCCTCCAACATTGAAGTAAGAACTTGATCTAAACACTCAAAACTTTTCAATTGAAACCCTAACTACACTAACCCTAGCTCTAGCTAACTTACTAACCCTAGCTGCTGACGTCATCCTTGGTTATTACATTTTTAATGCAGCAACGTTTCATTTTATGAGCAATTGAATGGTATTAAAGGCATTAATTGAGTTAAGTATCGATTTGTTGCATTGAATGCCATATCGTTCTAGTATTTATTGGTGAAGTGACATTTACTTTTACTACTATTGTGTAAACATTGACTTCGTCAACATTTACTTTCAAATTGCTTATATTGAACATCAAATAGTCTCTATATGAAGTACTAACCCATTGAATAGCTTGCACGTATCAGTTTGCTGTTGTTTTGTTCCAGGCAGGTACACTTCTTTGGGTTTTACTTTATTATTGGCTGTTTAGCCGGGAACATCTGATTGGTGGTGATCTGTGAAGGGGGAAACTTGTCATTATCTGATTATCCTTTAGCCTCTTCAAAACCCCAGGTCACCGGGGACGGCCTCACCTCCCTAAAGAGAAAGAACCATCCCATCGTGGTGACATTGGGTGGGATAGGTTCCTGTTACGCCAGTTTGACTTTCTACTATGTAGCCTCTTCTCCTATCTACAAACTGTGCGATAGCAGAGCCTAGTTGAACATCGTTTTTGAAGGCAACGCAAGCTAAGGGATTTTCTTGTGAGGCATAATGATTTGGACCTAACCTTGTTGAATAACAATGCTGGAAATTGCGTGCATCAAATATGTTTTGAAGGGCTAAAATCTGAGTAACATTGTTCCTCTTTTAGAAGTACTTAATTGTGGGTTATTTCCCTTTTAATTACGTTTGTGTTTATGGATGGAAATGTTACTGTTCTATCCTCCTCCTTGATTTGAGCTTGTTGTAAATTTGCATCTATGTTTATAGGTACACCCTCATGCATGTTTAGAGGTCTTCCTTCATGAGTGTTCCTTAAAGTAATTTTTGCATTCATGGACAGCAATATAAGGACAGTTGTAGTTTGTTTATCCTAGCTCTGTTATGTCCTTATTTCATAAGAAAACAACCCTCCTAGTTTTATCCTTTGACTCCATATGCCCAGGAATGGATTGGGACTAGTCTTGGTCTACCCATCAATCTATTTTTAAAGTTAATCATACATTTTCCTAGGGAAACCCCCCTTGTGTCGGAGGAGAGCTGGCCTAAAGTGAGAGAGAGGGAGCCACTATGGTGACAATGGGTAGCTCTTCTTAGTTCCTCCAAGGTCTTACTTGTGCTTTAGGACTTTATCACATAAAGTAAGGGTTCAGGTGGTAACATGACTGACAAAGCCAGTGAAGGTGTTACATGATGCTAAATGGATTGGGAGGAGTAGTGAGGTGGTGTAACAATAATGGTGTTGGAGCAGAGAGGGGGAGGACAAAGAATGGAGATGTTGCCAAAGGTCTGATTATCAGAGTCAAAGTAGGAAGGGGGGGAAGGAAAAAGGTCAAATCCTAGGCCCTTTATCCCACTCCATTAAATACGCACATAACTTATTATTTTTGAACAATTTGAACATAGTTTAAGGCAAGGAAATTTAGGGCTAAATTTCACCCATGGGCTAATTTTCCATGTTTTTCCCCAAAAATAGATTTGCCAATTTACATTTTTATTCTAAAATGATTCAGCCAAATTCTATAGGATAAAAGTATTTTACTCTAAAAATCGCCAAAATTTTCTAGAAACCATATAAAATCCTTATTAATTTGAAAAATTTTACAAAAATATCACCAAACATTTTATGGTTGGCATTTTAAGAATTAGCAAGATTTGCCAAGGTTTCTACACTTTAAAATAAGTATGGATCCCTAAAAATTTCGATAGTTTAAGGTCTTTATGTGTGATTGACAATGATTTGACCTACTACTAAAATTCAGTACAAAACACCCAAATCTATTGAAATGGATGTTTTTTATTAAATGGATTGATTCGAATTCTAGAAGCATCAAAAACTCCTAAAACACCTAGATAATCTCTTCTCAACATCTAAAAATCACAATTGGATTCCTATGAAAAAGTATTGCTAATATCACTCATAAAGAAATAGGGACTACGACAGGCATCGATGTTCAATGTGAAAAACTCTCGTATGGACGGTTGTTAAAATATGAAGCATTTGGGATAATGAATGAATGAAGATGTGAGTGGACTCATTTCATTTAAGATCAAGATCGTCGTTGGGCCAAGAAGCCATGAAGATGATTCTATTATCAATCCCTTTGGCAAAGGAGATGCGGTTGAGGAAGTTGGTCTGGATGCATCGATGAGAGCTAATCACCCACTAATCACACTTTTCCAAATCATCTTGAGCTTCAGCCATCACAACAATGTGGTATTAATCAACACCCCACACTTTGGGACACATGTTGTAGGGTGTATCCATTGGAGTTGGCACTGCCACTCTCCTCCATGGCATAATTATCATTATTAAAATTAGGCACTATGAGGGTCTCTTCCTGTATATAGAACACTACAACACTTTTGCTCTCCTCTACCCACAACCACAAACAACCTACAATTGGGCGTAGAAATAAAATGAAACACAACAAGATTGTCTACAAAGTAGGGACACCATGGGAACACTTTGTTATTAAAGGTTCTATTGATCAATCAACGCAAAGATTTGAGAGAGGCATCGAATTAGAGATTCTTGAAGCTAAGCAATAGCAATAGATCCACTTTATCATTGCCACAATTGAGAACGAAAATGTCCCACCATAGGTTGGAAGCATGAAGAACCTCACCTTCCATGTGTAAAGGTTCTCAATTGGGAGATGGTAGCGTTAAATTTGTCCAAAAACGGCCCCTTAATATTGAAATAAGTAATGACTGGGGCCAATTTCCAATGCATTTCCGAGGGCAGGGGTCCATTGATGTCAATAATAAGTTGGATGACCAAGAGCAGAGTATTGAAGTTACAAGTGGATGATATTATTAGCTTGTTAACCCCTCGATTTTCACCCTTGAAAATCTTGAGGGTTAAGAGCCAGCACGCACTATTTTGGCTGGCATTCAGAGATTTTCCCAGAGTTTAGCACTTGTGTGAGTCAGCGGTTGGTTCCCATAAGAGACAGGTACATGATCAGTACATGGTTGCTTTTGCTTCAGAGTTAGATTTAGCTTGGTTTCCCATGCATTTGAGAGAATTGTCTACATACAACAAGTGTCCCTACTTTTTAGGAGACAGAGTTTGAGAGACTCAATTGACAGTTTTGAGCATACAGGGTTGGTCCTTGCATGATTATGGGCCCGATGACATTTTTCCAGGCGACATGCAAGAACTTTATACTTTTAGCAGGTTGAGCTCCATGCCTCAGATTAAGATTTTGAGTGTGCAGTATTGATCCTTGAGACATTTTGAGTCTTTTGGACCTTTTTTGGGTGACATGCATGATATTTCTATTTTTAGTAGGTTGAGCTCCAGGGCTCGCATGTCGATTTCGATCACATATTTAGAATCCTCTCGGAAAATCAAATCCACCGAGTATGATATCATTGACATGCGAGCACATTCTATTTTTAGTAGTGTCTATTTTTAGACAGTTGACACATGGTGATGTTCTCCTAGTCATCCTGGATATTTTTGACAGTTTCCTAAATTTAGGAGTCGGACCCTATTTTTAGCAATTTCTATTTATAGCAAGGGTGGTTGACTCCAGAAGTGACAAGTGGCAGGGTCAAATTCCGACATATGGTAGAGATTCAAGGGTATGTGGCATCTACTTGGCATTATTTGATGAGGGGTGCACTTTCCAAGGAAAAAGCATTAAAGTCAAAAAGTTAATTAATTATAGGGGACACATAGGTGAGGTGGCAATCCCGTGGAGATGATTTGGCCAATCAAGGCTTAATTGTCTCACTAAATTTCTCTCTCTCCATAACTTCACTTTCCATGCATTAATTTCTCCAAATTCCCCTTAATTTTCCCTTAAACACTAATTTCCTAAAAAATAGGGAAATCCTTAAAAAATAGGGCGAAAACCTCACATTGGCTAACTCATGCATTACTTGGCCAAATTTGGAGTTTAGACATGCGTTGGATTCCAAATTTAACCCTCTACACGTTTCTTCCTCTCGTAAAGCCCAAAAGTATTGTTAAACCTCTCATTATCTCCTCCCACTTCCTCAAGTGTGCCCTCTTACTCTTCCTTCTCCCTCACACGTGTGGCGCATTGCTTGGTTCATGCTACACCAAATCTTCATGCATGTGGTGTCTCTTTCTTTCACTCCACTTCCTAAGTGTTTTCCTCCATAAGAGTGTCTCTCTAGAACCCTCCAACTCACACGTGGGTTCCTATTTTCTCATCTCCTCACTCTAGAGTGAGCCTCCTCTTAGTTTTTAGGGCGCATTCTCCCATTCTCATGTGCATGCACTCATTCTTTCCATCTCTTAACCCCTTATCCCTCTAGCATGTGTTTTCTCCTATTTCCTAAGTTCCTATTTCCTCATTACTCACTTCTTATCTCTCACATCTATCCTATTCCCACACTCCTATGTGCATTCCTCATACAAACTAGTGTGCATTCTCTTATTTCCTCCTCACTTGACACGTTTTATTCCCTCTTGGACTATCACACGTGGGATTGCTTTGCTTTTCTCCCACCCACTTCACCTTTTGTGCATGTGTTTCCTTATTCCTCACTCTTTCTTTCTCTCCCTATGCACCATACTCTCCCTATTCCACCTCCTATCTTCCATGGTCTCTTTTCCTTGGTGAGTGCGCCCTTGGTACTATATATTGAGGTGTCTTCTACATGATTAGGGTCGGATATTTGCAGCAGCAGCATACTCTATTCTTTTCTCTCTTCTCTCTCATTTTCTCTAGTCTAGTTACTCTCTCTTTGAGCAAGAATGGTCATTGTACCGGTTGTGGACTTGTTTTTGTGGCGCAATCAACCTTTTGGCAAGCCTATAATAAAGAAGTGTTGTGTTTTTGGCAAACTTTCCTTCTTGTTGGTATCTTGTTTTATTCTTGCAATTAGATTAGTAGTTCTTACCATTTATTGTGATATTAAGCTATCTTTTAAGTGGTTTTCTCTTCTTGTTTCTTCTATCTCTCTTGTGCTAACCCTGCAAGATCCCTCCAAGCAACATAAAACTATCTTTTTCACACATCTTGGGCAATTTTAACACGTTGTCCAAGACATATCAGCCGCTATTTTTCGTCACTCTTTACAGAAAATTAGACTTTAGACAGCAACAAAATACCCTAGGGACTCCCCCCTGAGGCTAGCAAGCACCAGCCCAAACGGAGAGGGGTCTAGCCCGTGACAATTTGGGGATTTTCTCCTTTAATTAGTCGCTTTCCCATCATTTTTTTTTCTGTTATATCAACTCAATTGGAGGTGAAAAAATGTGCTAACATAGCCTAAACACTCTTTAGTTCCACAACAATTATTGGTGTTGTCATGGTACACCTTTAAATATTGTTTTCCCATGTTGTCTAGTTCCCTCGATATTACTTGTTTATCTGCATGAGAGGAATCCATCTGATACCATGCAAATCCTCTAGAAAACATGAAGGATGTGGAATGGAAGCCATTCACACCTACATTCATAATTTCGTTAACAATTTTGGTCCATTCCAGGTTGAAGTGGAGGTCCATACATATATCCCCTTGAATCTGGCAATCCCATATCATCTTTCCACTCCACATCTCATATGCCCTGCACTTCACCCACCAAATATCACCTATGCTTCCCTTCTTCACTAGCAATCAGTGTTATTAAAACTGCTCTGGCCCAGCAAAACAGGTCGTTGAACTGGTTTGGAGGCAAATTCAGGCCGACCCTATTGAATTTTCGTTAATTACGTTAACATTAGATTTACCATAGCAATTTAAACTTCTTTTGCATGCTCGTTTCTCCATAGGCGATGTTGCACCATCGCTACCCAACCATAGGCACCTACTCGTGCCACCCCCGAGCATAACATATACATCCTGGGAAACCCTTCTACACAAGGGGAGAAAACCCAGCAACCTTCTTATAGAGAATATCCTTGCCAAGACAAAATAACCAAGAACAAGATCTATCCACTAGAGCAAACCAACAAGAAAGAATCCAGCAACATAGATGCAGCACACCCTAGCCAAAGCGATGGGGTGTCTATCCTCCACTAGCGTACCACCAACAATACTGTAGCAAATCGTAGCCAGAGCACTAGGGTAGTTGGCCTTCACCAACGCATCACCAAGAAATAAGATAAACCCCAGCCAGACTTGCACCATCCTTCCTATTGCAGTTGCAGCTGCAGCTGCAACTCTCTCCACCAAACTTGCGTTGTAGATGAGTGAGAGAGTGTGCCAAATGAGGAAGGTGTCACTCTTATTTACACTAATCTGTCCAATGAATTGTTTGGCAGGGACGACCTGACTTTCTGGAAAATATATTTTTTGTTTATCTTTTTCTGGAGCCGACTTTACTTCTGGAGCAATATATATCTTCTTTATTATTTTCTATGAGGTCAACTTCTCTTCTGGGATCTTCTTTGACTTCCAATGGTTTTCCTTTAACGTCTTGGCAACTTCATCTATAAGAAAGGTTATCCCGGAGGTGAATACCTCCCGCAGCTACCAGAAACATCAACACTCCCTCTTAGCCCGGGAGGTATTCTCCATGATGTTTTTCCTCTGGTCCTCATAGCGCCTCGCAGGCTATGCCATGGTCCTCCGACCATGCCATGGTCACGCAGACCATGTTACTGGTAGCATCATCACGTCGCACATGGCTACACCCAATGTGGACCTTTTCTAGGGCCTCATCTCCACTAGAATACACTAGGACCTACTCTCCTGTAGTGTGGCACTAGGACCTACTCGCCTGTAGTGTCCACTTGGTCTACTCCCAAGGGACGTTGGGCACCAACCCAATACAACGTATCAGTCCATCAATAAGTGTCATACTCAACTCAGTCCATCGAGAAGTATCGTCACAGAAGAATGTCTCACGAAGTTGCAACCATCAATACTCCCTCTCAACGAGGAAGGCATTCTCCAACCATATCTTGTACTGTTCTTGGTATTCTTCTGTCATAGAAAAGTTTCTCCATGAGCCTCATGCTATATTGATGATCCATTTCCACAACCATGTGTCTAGCACCTCGGATCATTCTTGTCCCATGACAAGAATTATGACCACATCAGAGCCACATTCACCTCATAGTTGATCCTGGAATGTCCACATTCCCACATGATCATGAGCATCTTTAGAATGATCAAGATCAGTCCTGGAATGTACATATTCCCATAGGATCACTCCATGAATGCATTTAGCTCGATGCTATAAACACGTGGAATTGCACCTCAAGCAGCTCGAGTCTTCAGTCCGTCGAAGACTACGTCGGGGCACATCTACTACAGATATAGATGTTCCCTATCTCCCCTAGTATGCAACCCAGTACTGGGAGAAGGGTTGGCCCGATGCTTATCGGGGCCACTCACCTCACCATGAGTGTTATGCCCGATGAAATTCACACACATTGGAGGAGTCCTCAGTCCATCGTGAACTACGTAGCTTCAGTTCATCGAAGACTACCTTGGGCTTCGAGTCTTCAGTCCATCGAAGACTATACCAAGGTCCCAAGCCTCCAGTCCATCGAAGACTACCCTAGGATCATTCCCACATGGTCAAATCTGTCTGACCAATCCAGGAATGTCTACCCGATATCCTCCTGAGATCTAGCAGCAACTTGAATCTTCAGTTCATCGAAGATTACATCTGGGCCTATTCCCACATGATCAAGTCCGTCTGATCAATCTTGGAATATCGGCACGATGCTGCAATCATCAACACTCCCCCAGGGAAACATTTGTATTCCTACCAAGCTTGTCCTAGACAGAGGCTTAGTGCAAATGTCAGTTGTCTGCTCATTTGTGGATATGTGTTGGAGCCTCACTGATCGGAAAAGATCCCTTGGCATTCATGCCAAGAGCACAACCTCTGCAGATGCCATCATGCTCAATATGAAGCTTTGGAAGACTCGTCACCATCTACCCCAAAGTGGGAAAATCTCTATAATGCAAATGAGCAAGTCTCCTACGCCATGACTCACTCAAAATGATAGAATCATGCACCAAGAACTAATCAAGCTGTCAATCTGTACAAACTCCTTGTCTGGTCCGACTGCTTCATGTCTCAAACTAGAGACCATCTAAAAAGTTAGCTTCTACAACCGTCACTATAGCTCCCTCTCAGAGCTATCACTAGTGACATGCCTCCAAGGTAACCTGCCCAGAACAAGAAAACAAGAATAACAACATTTCCATGGCAGCCTCCATGGAATTTAACAATATAACCTGCCCGAAACAGACAACAAAACAAGAATATCTCCTAAAGAGGAGATAAACAAATGCATCTCTAGTATTAAGTGGTTAGTATAATGATCATAACTCCAATAGATCAAAAACATAAGATTGCAATGGTGCCATAACAACTAGAGGCATATCAAAATAATCAAACCTGGAGTGTGCGTTGTTCCTCTGAATGCACTGGATTTGAGATCCCTCTGGATCTATGATTTGTTGCTTGGACAAAAGTCCCTTCTCCTGCAAAACACCCTCAAGATAATGATACAATTTAACATATACAAGTACATACCTCAGAAATTGTAGCACCATCTGACAACAACGGTAAGCAGCGACAAACCCTAAAATTTCAAGGTGCTCCAACTAGCTTGACAAAATAAAACTTTGCAGCGACAAGGAACGGCGGCAAACTGCAGCGACAAGGTAAATCTCACAATCTTCCTTCCAGCGATTAGACTATTCTGAAGGAAACCAAGCTCTGATACCATGTTGAATTTTCACTAATTACATTAACATTAGATTTACCATAGCAGTTTAAACTTCTTTTGCATGCTTGTTTCTCCATAGGCGATGTTCCACCATCGTCACCCAACCATAGGCACCTACTCGTGCCACCGCTAAGCGTAACATATACATCCTAGGAAAACCTTCTACACAAGGGGAGAAAACCCAGCAACCTTCTTATAGAGAATATCCTTGCCAAGAACAAGCTCTATCCACTAGAGAAAACCAACAAGAAAGAATCCAGCAACATAGATGCAGCACACCCTAGCCAGAGCGTCGGGGTGTCTATCCTCCACTAGTGTACCACCAACAATACTGCAGCAAACCCTAGCTAGAGCGCTAGGGTAGCTGGCCTTCACCAACGCATCACCAAGAAATAAGATAAACCCCAACCAAACTTGTGCCATCCTTCCTATTGCAATTGCATCTGCAACTGCAACTCTCTCCACCAAACTTGTGTTGTAGATGAGTAAGAGAGTGTTCCAAATGAGTAAGGCGTCACTCTTATTTATACTAATCTGTCCAGTGACTTTTCTAGTAGGGCCGACCTGACTTTCTGGAAATTATATTTTTTGTTTATCTTTTTCTGGAGCCGACTTTACTTCTGGAGCAACATATATCTTTTTTATTATTTTTTGTGAGCCCGACTTCTCTTCTGGGATCTTCTTTGACTTCCAATGGCTTTCCTTTAACATCTTGGCAACTTCATCTATAAGAAAGGTTATCCCAGAGGTGAATACCTCTCGCAGCTATCAAAAACATCAACATACCCATGGCATAGAACCATTTCTGGTCGATTCGGTACCAAACCGTCCATTTTCACGGAACTAGTCAGTAGTAAGTACCATACAACATCCGTATGATGCGTCAAATATCCACATAATTCAATTTTTTTACGTAACCCTAGGGTAATGGTAATGTTAAATTATTAAAGTAAAAGTGACATTCTCCTTTATCTTTCATTTTCATAGGAAAATGAAAGATAAAGGAGAATGTCACTTTTACTTAAATTTTTAACATTACCATTAATTGTTTCAGGATGTTTGAGAGTGGTTCCAACTTCCAACCTCATTGGACTTCATATGGAGAAAGTAGAATTTTACATTTATGTTGGTGACATTGATCGTTGAACTCTTGTGTCATGGCCCTAGTAAAAATGTACCTTTCACTGAAGTAAAATCACTTATTAGGCATGTTAAGTTTTTTCTATCTTATCTTAATGCTTAGAGGGTGACATTGATGAGGAGGATCCTAATATAAGTAAATGATCTTGATGATATTTAGTTATTTGTTGTAGCATGATTTTTTTTGGACTCTAGAGGCCATTTAAAACCTCGTTGTTGATGTATTTTGGTTCAAAGATGGATTGCACTTGGTGCTATTTTGGTTAGATGCACTCTTAATTGCTATATAAATGAGAAACTTTGCATATTTGTGTATAAATGGTTTGGATTCACATGGATGCACATGAATATATATGTTTTTTTCCAAAATTTGAATATTTTATGTAGTTTTTGGTCGACCAATTTTTTTCTGATCTGGTTTCACATTTTTGGGGTTGACCAGTTCGGTTTGGTTTCCAGTTCTTATAACATTACTAACAATGGATTGAAACAACAAACAATGGGTCTTGGTCATAAAAATTAGGCCTCCATGGAGCTGCTCCTCCTCCATCTAGAGAACACCATATAACTAACGTAGTGATAGTTGTAGTACTAGTCAATCTGTTTGCCTTTGCCTTTGCCTTTGCCTTCTCTCTTTTGGTTATGGGTGTTACTCTCATTTGAAAGTTTTGGGGCAAGGGTCCTCTTCAACTCTAGCCCATTTAATTAAGATAAAGCAACTCAACTCACCAACTCAACATGTAGACTTGGTCCTAATGGTGAAACACTAATACTAGACACTGAAAAGAGGTAAGTCACATTCATACCTCTAGACTTAGGCAAGGGGCTACACAACGAAGGCTAGCCAACACATATGAATTGTCACCAAAAGTGGGAGGCCATCCATGGGCAATGAGTGTATGGGAATGGTTTAGAATCCTCAAACATACTCTTACTTCACAAGTGATGGGTGTATGATGAGAAGCAAGTGTGAAAGCCATATACTACAAAGGGAAAGAGGTGGAAACCTTCAAGGATACAAGATTTTCAACCTTGATCTTAAGAAGCTTGATGGTGTTAGATCTAATCAAGGTAAAAAGATGAAAACATTGAGGTGACTAGATCTAGAGGCCACAATTTCTAGGCATTGATACCAATTGATATGAGCACAAGATCAACAATGCAAGAAGATACTCGCACACAAGAAAGCAAGTATGTGAGGAGATTGTCGAAACTTTATACTCATTTGTATCACTATATATAGAGTATAAACTTGTGGGAAGAGTGATCAAGCTTGAACAAGTATCCAATAAAAACAATAAAGTGGGTGAGTGATCAATTTAGACTAAGTCACCCAAAAGAGATAAGACTAAAGTACAAAGTGAACTAAAGCACAAAATAGAAAAGTACAGATACAATACATACTCATCAAACTAATCCTCATCCAACATGCTATTAAATCAAGAGTTCAGAAGCAAATAAACTTTCAAACTTCTTCTGCTTCTATAAAAAAGGAACTGATAATTAATGACGAAACCAGAGGAGACGTACCAACTCTTGCAATTTGTCAGCGATTGAGTTGATATTTGATTGCTTCCGTATCAGCACACTAAAACATTTAGTATGGCAAATAAAAATAAGAATATAGCATCATAACAACCTGAATATCTTTCAAAAAACCACTTTTAGA
>JASDQU010256973.1:2421-15188 GCA_032191745.1 Picea mariana
CACTCTTAGGTGTGGTCCCTACCAATGATAATACTTGGTTAATTGATAGTGGTGCTTCCAGGCACATGACTGGTCTTAGAGTTCACCTAACACATTTTTTTGACAAAGAGACACACCTACATGTCCTTGGAGATGATGCCAGATATACCATAAGAGGAGTTGGAACTTCTACTTTCCAACTAGACTCAAATATGTAACTTCAATGAAAGGAAGTACTATATGTACCCAGAATGAAGAGGAACCTTGTCTCTATTTCTGCTTTGGAAGACAAAGGATACAAGATTACCTTCTCAGAAGGAAGATTCCTTACATAGCACAAAGACTCTCATATAAGTTCTGCCAAGGAAATTGGCATCCAAGAAAACAACTTGTATAGATTAACCATCAAACCAGTCCAGGCCCTACTACACGACACTATCAACTTGAGTGAACTATGGCATAGAAGACTTGATCACATTCAATATAGAGCTCTCCCAGCTCTAGGGAAAATGGTAACAGGTCTACTAGAAATACAGATTCAACATAAAGGTGTTTGCAAAGGTTGTGTCATTGGCAAAAATGTTAAAGGATCCTTCTCAAGCAATGACAATAGATCCAAGGAAATCTTGGACTTGATACACTTAGATGTGTGTGAGCCAATGACTGTTGCATCTCTGAATGGGCACTTATACTATGTACTCTTCATAGATGATCACTCTTGAAATACTTGGATTTACTTTCTGAAGAACAAGGATGGAGTCCTTGCAAAATTTCAAGAATTCAAAGCTCAGGTTGAGAACCAGACTAGAAGAAAAATCAAAGTATTAAGATCAAATAATGGAGGAAAATACATCTCAAAAGAATTCAACAATTTTTTTATTGAAGTAGGGATCAAGAGGGAGTTGACAGATCCTTACAACCCTCAACAAAATGGGGTTGGTGAAAGGAAAAATAGAACTATCATTGAGGCAACCAAAGCAATGATACATGATCAGAGTTCGCCTATATGGGCAAAAGCATGCATGACAAAAATGTATGTACAAAACAAAAGTCCTCATCAGATCATGAAGAACATTACTCCAGAAGAAGCCTTCACCAAAGTGAAACCTGAGATTGGACACTTCAGAATATTTGGATGTTCAGTATATTTTCATGTTCCCAAAGAGAAGAGATCCAAGCTAGAACCTTCAAGAAGAAATGGCACATTTTTAGGGTACAGTGAATCCTCAAAACATATCGAATCTAAATTCCTGGTCAGAGACAATTTGAAAAAATCAGAGATGTTACCTTTGAAGAAGAAGTAGCCTTCCAAAGATCCAGAGAAGCTCAGAAGCTCAGAGGGAGATATACATTATTCCATATGGTCCAGTAGCTCCAGTTGATCCAGTTGTTCCAACCGATCCAGTTGTTCCAAGCGACATACCCAGAGATATTACAATTGGACATAAAAGGTCTGCTTGGGCCCGACAAACTTTACACGAAGTAGAAGGACATAAAGCTCCTCGAGGAACAACCAGAGAGAGAAAGAGACCAAAGAGATTCTCAAGATAACTTTCGGCCATGAACCACATCATTGACTCAGAGCCATCTTGTCATGGAGAAGCTTCAGGTGAACAAGTATGGCAAGATGCCATGACTGAAGAATACCAATCTATATTAAAAAATGATGTATGAGATGTTCCAAGACCAGAGGGAAACTCTGTAGTGACTTCCAAATGGATTTATAAAATCAAGCATGCTGCTGATGGAAGCATCGAAAAATACAAAGCAAGATTTGTGGCTAGAGAGTTTTCACAAGTAGAGGGAGTTGACTATGACGAGACTTTTGCACTAGTAGCTCGATACACCTCCATCTGATCTATCATTGCACTATCTGCTTCCATGGGTTGGAAGCTACATCAGATGGATGTAAAGACAACCTTTCTCAATGGTGAAATTGAGGAAGAAGTTTATATTGAGCAACCAAAAGGATTCGTTGTACACAACAAAAGATCTCATGTATGCAAGTTGAAGAAAGCCCTATATGGTCTAAAGCAAGCACCACATGCTTGGTACAAGGATTTCTAATGAGTTTGGGCTTCAACAAAAGTGTTGTTGATCCAAACTTATATTATCACATTGATGGCAATGAGTGTTTGATTTTGGTCCTATATGTGGACGACCTTTTCCTCACCGGTTCAGAGAGACTCATTGTTGAATGCAAACGAGCATTCACTGCTAAATTTGAAATGAAGGATTTTGGCTTGACGCACTACTTCTTGGGACTAGAAGTATGGCAGAGGACAGATGAGATCTTCTTGAGTCAAGGAAAATACTCTATGGAGATACTGAAAAAGTTCGGCATGACAAAATGCAAATCCACGCCCACTCCAATGGTGATGGATTTGAAGAAAATGAGTGATACTAATTCAGGAGATGTAGATCCACACTTATACTGACAACTGATTGGATCACTGATGTATATGGTTAACACCGGACCAAACATTTGCTATGCAGTAAATGTGCTTAGCCAGTTTATGAGCCAACCGAGACAGACACACTAGATAGCTGCAAAACATGTATTGAGGCACAATTGGTTATGGCCTAAGATATGCCTTCAGTGTGGACTAGAGCCTGCAAGGATATGTCGATGCAGATTGGGCATGAAGCGTAGTGGACAGAAAAAGTACCTCTGATTGTTGCTTCACTCTAGGGTCTACCATGGTTTCCTGGTGTAGCAGAAAACAAAGCTCTGTAGCATTGAGCACCACAGAGGCAAAGTACATTGCATTGAGTGTAGCAGTTCGCAACGCAGTGTGGCTTTGTAAACTTCTGACTGACTTGTTCGATCATGAGATGGATCCTACTATCATTCATTGTGATAACCAGAGATGTGTAAATCTCTCTGAGAACCCTGTGTTCCATGATAGATTGAAACACTTTGAGATAAAGTATAACTATATCAAAGACATGGTGCAGAGGAAGACTGTACACGTACAGTATCTTCCTACTCATGAATAGATCGCACATATCTTCACCAAACCACTTTCCAAGACAAAGTTCGAGTATTTCCATGAAAGACTTGGCTTGGTGGAGAATGCCTCCCTAACTGAGAGGGAGTGTTGATGATTGCAGCTACATGAGACATTCTCCAGGACACAAACCTGAGAGAAAGCCCCTGAGAGAGGTGTGTGGTTCATATCTGAGATAGAGATGGAACGTAGAGATGGCCTCCTCCTTACAGAGAGTTGAGAAGAACTCTAGATGATTCTCTTATGTAACACAATGAGAAAGAAGATCTACAAAGTTGGACGTGCATGTAGCTAAGCACAAGGTGAACGTGTGAAATCCCAAAGTTCTGGGTGCATCGTCATGAGACAGAAATGAAGATGATGTATTAGTCTCCTCTTAGCAAAGAGTTGATGAGAAAACTCCAGATGACTCTCATGTGTAATGTAGTGGGAAAGGAGATATGTTGAGTGGGCATGCCTGTGGACGAGCACAAGTGAACGTGATCATAGTGGTTGAGCACTAGTGAAGAAGTGGTTCTTCTGTGTAATGCAGTCAGCCAGAGATTTGGACATCCCTATGGATGTGCCCCTAGTGGATGAGCACTAGTGGGTGTATGAGATCCCTTGCTATATTGTTCAAGAGTTAGACCTGCCTGTAACCCTAAATGTAATGTAAAGGGTACAAGTCGGCCCCAACTTGATGTGATTGATAATTAATGTAAAAGATAAATAATCCGATTAATATTAATTATATTATGAGATAGAAAGGTCGGCCCTGTTGTGCCAATAGACAATTTTGTTGATAGGTCAAGTCTAATATAAGTAAAGGAAAATTCCCCATTGGGGAATCATATCTTGTGTATGAGTTTGGAAATTTCAGCAACTACATCTACTTGGGAAAAGTGTGCACCTCTCTTGGGCGCTAGTCTTCTAGGGTTTGCAAGCACCCTCTTCTGTGCTAGGTTTTCTTGGTGGTGAAGGTCTTTCTCTTGAAGAATGTAGCAGAGGATTTGGCTGGGTTTTCTTCCCTTGTTGAAAAGGGTTTCCCATGACACTTCTTGTGTTCTTGTGCATGGTGTTTCTTCTTGTGATCTTGGTTGCTGCAACATTATTGGTTATGGTTAAGTTAAATTATGAAATGAAATAAACTTCATGCTTAACCTTGTCTATTGAAAAATCAACATTGATGCTATGTTCTCCTAATAATTTTCGATCATACCTTGAGGACTTTGATGATTGTACCTCTGAGCACTTAGATTTATTCTATGAAGAAAGTTATCAACCATCGTTGTACTCAAATCTTGATGAAAGTGAGGAAGTTACTTGCCTGAAGCAGGATACTTGTGATAAGATTTTCCACCTCCCTTTGATTACTTTACCTCGCTGTCACTAAAGGTATGGTTTGGAAACATGCCCCTTATCCCAAGTCTTCTGTAGGACAAAACGTCATTTTGGATTTTAGGGGAAGGCTGAGTACCTCAAGAAGAAGCTTATTATCACAGTTTTCCAGTGTCCCCTTAAGAAATTATTGATCATCCTTTCGATTCTTGCTAATCCCTTCCAAGGCCTCAAGTTGTGAAGACGTCCAAGGTACCCAACATTCAGATTCCTTGAGTCGGTCTTTTGAACTTTTGACTTTTCACGATCCTTTTCTGAGATGGATTGAGCACTTCACTGAGAGTATGACTTGGCACCACTTTTTCCCTCCCACCTGCCTCCATGAGCTAGACCTTACAATTTCAAATGATACAATACATTTTCTAACTCGTGTTATTTTTGTGCTTAACTTATCATTACTTTCATTTATGATGAAGCATAGAGGCAGGTATGGGGAGACATTGCTAGGATGGTTTCACTAGCTATTTTACTACACCTACCATTCAACCAACAGGTAAGTAGAGGTAAGTAGGTAGGCACTTGCATTCATTGTATATACCACTTGCATTTCATGCTAGAGTAGTTGCATTTCCATTTGTATATATGATTGCTTTCATTTTCTGTACTATATATGAGTCAGGGGTGATATCACCACCCCATATGATTACTAATAATCTTCTGTTGAGATTAAACAAGTCACAGGTCATGCCAAAGATGTTGAGGTTCTCATGTGCTCTATGGTGAGCACATGTCCCTGAATTGGAGCTAGATGTTATCCCCTAGCCTAGAGATAACTAAGGAGATTATGTCTCGAGGCCCACAGGTCCTAGACATGGAGTACCGAGAGCCAGATCGACTTGAGCCTGGCCCCGGAGGGCCCATCATTTTCTTCTTCAACGCCTCCACCTTTTCTAGCAGAAGCAACATCCATCCCATCGGCCTGGTTCTTCAGTAGAAATGGGTCTTGCTCCATGAGGTAATGAGTCTGAATATCATGGTATGTGTCACTCTGACTCTCAAAACATTTGAATATGTGCATTTAATTCTTTTTACTTCTAACATGTGCTTGGACCTTATGCCTTTCCACTTGATCACACCTAGGGGGAATGACAAGATGCCCTAGTAAGTTGGTTCCCATAGGGTTTGGGTTTGAGTTGGTTCTCATAGGGTTCATGAAAGGTCATCGCTCGTTCCCACCATACTTACCACTTTTCATCTTTTTCCCTCTCATCCATCCCATACACTGGTCTGGGCATTGGGTTTGCCAAGCTAGCAAAGGGTTGTACCTTACCTTGTGCTAAGAAGGGGCTAAAGGGCCAGAGGGTAAAAGTCGATGGAAAAAGATAAAAGCCAAAAGATGAAACCTTGAGATGCTTTGCCCAGGGATCCCCGAGAAAGCAATAAAATGATTCTTAGGAAGAAACAAAGGGACCCGTAAAAAATAATAAAATCAAGACCTAATTGGAGGATAGGGGGTCTCATCACGGGTCAGTCTATTAGATCCATGGGTATGTAGCGGTATGACACTACCATTCAATTGGTTACCACGACAGGGTAGTGGCTCTTGGTGGCATAACCAAGACAAAGGGGGTCACATCACGAGCCAACCCTCCCATTTCTGTGAAGTGCTTGTGGGTAACATTGTCACCACTAGTCACCACACCAGGACAATGTCCTCTAACTAGTCTCTTGAAAGAAAAAACAATAAAAATAAAAGATAAAAGGCATGAATGGGCTTGGAAACATTTGCATTCATGACAAGGTGCAACTCACCCTCTTCAGAGGCACCCACATGTAAGCCATGCATTTCCATGTTATCACTGCACCCATTGCCCATACACCCCTTACCACCTCATCCACTTACATGGCCTAGATTTGTCTTCACCCGGAAACATCCAACATCCAATGAGCACTAGCCCAATAGGACATTCTAGCGTCCCCTCCAAACCTGGCTTGTAGAATAGAATAACGTCTTTTAGCACTTGTCTGGGAAAAGGGGTTTCATGCACATGTTTAAATAACTTGATTATTAGATGTGATTGACATTGCTATGATCCCTGTAACTTATGAGCCCATGGAGGGCATACTTCTTGATGTTGCAAGGCCACACCTGATGGCCATGTACATATGGAGAGATGATTAGTTCGGACCTCCATAGGGCTAAAATCCCACCAGACGGATGTTGAAACCCCAGCTAGGGGCAGAGACAGATCGAGGGTTTGCACCCCAGAGAGAGGATGTTCCACCATGGACGACCTGACAGGCCTAGACCCAGAGGGGTCTTGCCCTTCTCACTATGATGTAGGCCTTGGAAGGTGCATGACGTCACTCATGCGACCCATGACGTCACCCAACGTTTTGGACACTTTGGAGGCAGTTGTGTGCCAAATGGAACGCATGGCAGGATCCAAAGGCCCAAGGAGGCCTAAGGTTTTGCTCCTAGAAGCCAACGTTTCTCTAAGAAGGCCTAACGTCACCCTAAAATGGCATGACATCATCTTTACAACTTGATTTAGGGTTTTATTATGACATTTAATGTAAAAACTGGATATTACAAGTAACTAGCCATGTCAGTCCTTTTGACCTAATTCTGGTCATTGATATTATATAAATAAGGGTTTTAGCCCTTGTATTATTCATCATCTTCAACTCACACTTAGTGAGGTCTGAAATTTGCACCCTATCTAGGGTTTATTGGCTGAAATTTTAGGCGCACTTGTTGAAGGAGGCTAATTTTGGAGTATTTTGACAATTTTCTTGGTGGAAGTGTTCAACTTGTTTTGCTTTATGATTCTTGATGCTTGTAAGTAGGGTTTCTGGAATTCTTCTTAATTGAATGGTTATGGTTATGTTTATCTTGCATTTACATTAAGATTATGAAATTGCTTGTTTAAAACCCTAGGAAGCTAAGAACATGTTATTGTCCTTGCTTTAAAAGCCTTTACCTACTAGATTTTGCCAAGAAGTTGATTTTCTTGAAGCCTTTGCTAGGGCCTTGCCATTGCAACACTCTAGCACTTGTTACTTCATATTAGTCGTCATTTGTTTCATCTTTGAGTTAAAGACGAAGGAAAATTACTAAGGCCTAGGGTTACCTACACCTTAGTAGCAATTTTCCCCTAGGGTTTGGTAGTTGAAGCCTTGGCTTACCAACACTTCAACTACTAATCTCTCTTGTCTTTGTCTCTCCTACTATCGTCATTTTCCTTCAACATTTGCTGCCACCTAATATAGTCCATTTTCCCTAAAGGCATTAATCTAAGACTTCCTATTGAGTGATTGATCAAATCAACCATCAAAACCTACACCTTAAGCCTTCTACTAACTACTAACATTAGAATAGCCTAACCTACTAACTTTGTTGCTGCTATTACTGAAGTAAGCTACAACCATACTTTGCAGCACTAAAAGCTTCTAAAAGCAATTGAAAAAGTTGATTAATGCATTTCCTTACTTGTTTCTGATAAATGCTAGTATTATGATGTTAATGATTGATTATTCTTGGTCATTTTGAACCTATTTCAAGGAACTTATTGTGAAGTATTGTCTTACAAATATTGATGCTATAAACTTCTGTTTACTTCATCATTATATCAACGAATTACTTTTATTGAGAAAGTTTGTGGYTTTATGAAGTGCTAACAACAAGTTGTACTTGCGAAAGATATATTTTCTTGTTGCTTTGTTCTAGGCAGGTACATCTTGATATTTTACTACTTCATTGGTTAAAACCCTGGGACTTTCTGATCAGTGGGGACTTGTAAGAGGGGACCTTTCCAGACTTCTTGACCTTGCCTTCTCAAACCCCAAGGTCACCGGGGACGTCTCCCCTAGGCCATCAACCCTAAAAAGAAAGATGAATCCTATTGAGGTGACAGTGATAGGTTAACCTCAAGTTACACAAATTTGTTTCCCATTTACCTTTCCTTTGATCAAAGTACAAATTGTGTGATAACAGTCAACATGAACAAAAAGAAGAGTCATTTGCAGAGTGGTTGTTAACCATCTTTGATTTCGTCAAGAAGAGAAATCCCATGCACATGCCCCTTACGATGGGCAACATCTAGTAGATAGCCCAACACATTAGTGGTTGAAACAACAATTATGGGGCCAATGGGCACCCCTGCATAATGTATAAATGCAATAAAATATGTGGAGACAAGTTATTAATTGAGACAATGTTCAATGCAATGGAGAAGAGGGTATTCACCATAGCAACACATTGTAGACCAAACTCCAAGCATGCCAGCGTCTTCGTGTTGAAAGACCAACCAATCTGATCATAGGCCTTATTGAAAACTATCTATATGAAAGATCAATCAATCCAATCATGAGCCTTATTTAAATCTAGCTTCAAGAAGAGCACCAATTGGCTAAACTTTCCAACCCACTCCATGGCCTTCCAGGCCAAAATCACCATAACCAAAATAAATAAACCCTGCACAAACCCTGTGTGCTTCCAAACCACCTTCTTGGCTACATTGTGAATACAAAAAGAAACTACTTTAACCAAGATCTTACAAGCATGATTGAGCAAAGTAATAGGCCTCCACTCCCTAGTAGAGTCCTTAGCCGCATTCTTTGAGATAAGCTTGATAAGCCCCTAATTTAAAGATTCGATCAGAGCCCCAAAGGAGAAGGCCTCAATAGCCAAACAATGAAAGTCATCCCCTCCCATACCCCACATGTCCTTGTAAAACTCACAAAGCTAACCGTCCAAGCCTAGAGACTTTCCATTCTACATGGAGCTAAGCGACAAAAGCTCCTCTTTCAAAATTCAATGTAACCTATCTTAGTCCCCAACTGACACCTTATGTGGAATCACCTTGTAACAAGAATTCCTAGCAGCGACCACATCATCCATCAAAGCAAAGGGAGAAAAGATATTATGAAAATGTAAACCAAACATACTTTTAGCCTCAACAAGGTCCTAAAAAAAAACCATTGACCTTGTGCAAGCCCAATACCCTCTTTGCCACCACTTTCCTCTTTAGGAAGTCAAAATAAAATTTGAAGCCCTCATCCCTTACAATGGTTATTTTAAACCCCCCTCGCTACGGTGAAAGCAAGCCTCCATTTGATCAGGCATACTTTCGGAAATGCTATTGAGATATCAAAATATTAGGAAGTGGGAAAATTATAATATATACATAACAATAAAAAAAGATATTTGTATTTAAAATCACCACTAAAGCTAAAGCACTACCACACTTATTTCATCAATGTTGATTCCTTGACCCAAGTTGGGCGTGTTGTGCGCTCAAAAACATTGTTAGCTGGATCTTCAATTTATCCCTTAAACTGACATTACAAATAGTTATTTGCCAAATAAGCCCTTAAAATATATCATTTCATATCAAAAACAACCTTGCTAATGCTTCTGGGTCCAATGCTACTAAGTTAATGATTTCTCTTAGTTTACAAAGCCTTCCGTAGCAAAGCCCCTGCAATTCCTCACCATTCATCCTCCACGTGAACCGTCAAGCCAACAAGCGTGCAAATTCCAAGACTAGCATACCAAGAGCTTTCCAAGCAAGAGTAAAGACGTGAGAAAACAAGAAGAAGTGGAAACAAAACCCTTTTCTTTCAAAACGGATTCTCGTATAGGAAAAACTAGCTGCCCTTTTAGGCAAAATCCTACTCAATGCAAGTGCTCTCCATTCAAATTAACTAGTGGAATGTGTATGGGTAGCAAAAGTTTAAAGCATACAAGCCCCTTTCAAAATTAGCAAGGGCAGTGCACAGAGCGAAATCATGCAAGCAATAGACTATAAAATATTAAAATCCCATTAATTTGAAAACCTTTTCATACAGCCTTATTTTTATTTTGTACTAAATTATTAGGAATGGGGGATGGAGACGAGTTTCAAGGATGGATGRGAGATAGCACCGATTTCCAGGGATCAGGTTTGCAAAAATATACGTTAAAAWAAGTTGGAAGCTATAACCATATACTATTTCTTGAACTTTAAAATTAAAACTCAATCAGAAACATATTGCTTAAACACAAATTCTACAAGCCATTTTTAGACAACTGTAACCATTAACATGAGAAATGTGACCATTGAAACATTCCTTGTAGAAAGTTCGTTATCTGGGGTTGCAARGTATCATATTTTTAACATGGAGGCCTTTCTAGGACATACAAACGTTCCTTCTAGGAGAGGCAAATTATTGGCTTTTTAAACTGCCATGCCATTGCCAGAAAATTAAAAAACAATGCTCATTCTGGGGTTACAGAATCTTCAAGACAAATCTTGATATACACAACAAACTGCAAATACTTGCAAACAGAATACTGTAATATTGCTAGTCATTAGGGTCTCTACCATCAGAATGCATGCATTCAAAACAATGCATAGCAAGAAAAAGTGTTAATTTATGGATATTCAAAATGTTTGTCCGGTAGGACAGGACACCTAATGTCATCAGCCAGGCATTCTCTTGGTTTCGAATATGATACAACTGCATTATTTCTTAACAATGAAGAAGCTATGCTTAACTACATTCATCCTAATAAAATGCAATTGGATCCATTGCTGCATCTCACAGCTATGTTGACAACTGGATCTCAACATGTTGTCAAACACCTTACCATATTTGTTTCTTAGAACATTTTTCATCTGCTATAGAAAAAGAAGCATAATAAGCCTTCACTCTTTGCTTTTGGAAGACCAATCTTTCTTTCGACCAGCAAGAATACGTGAAATCTGCAAACCCCTACTGAAGGCCTGATTGAAAAGCAAACGAGTTTGGAATTCTGATACAAAGGGAAACCAAGCCAATACAGCAACTGGTGCAAAAAGCAAGAGACCCATTATGAATTCATAGCCCCGTGCAAGAGCCCGAATAGAGCCCCAAAATCCAGTGTGGTGTACAAGAGGCCTGCAGGCTTGCGCAATCTACATCAAGGACAAGTTCAAACCCCAACATAAGAAACCAAAAGTATGAGATTTTAACATAACTTTCCCTTAATTCTCAGGTTTTAAAAAGAAAAACTAACACATGTAACATTAACTGTGAACCCTCTAACCTGCAATAAGGCCCATCCAGTGGGCATGAATGCAAGAATACATGCAAACAAATCTCTCACTGTCATGTGAAGGACAACGTAAAGAATGATTAGAACTGCTATGAATCCAATGAAAAGAAGACCCTTGAGAAGTCGGAACACAAGCTGAAAATCGGCACTAAATCTCCTTCTTCCCATAGAGACAGTCTGCATGCAAAAGGAATGCAGTTAGAGAAGCTTAAATAATTTTGAAAGGCATATTTCTCGTGTTAATCTAATGCAGAAAAGATACTTGTGATTGACAAGCTATGAAAAAGAAGGATGGGAAACAGTACAGAACTTTTGAATTTTCTATTCCCAAATTTGATATACAAAATAAGTTCAAATTTGATGACATGCAAACTAGGTCCTAAAAGAGTTAAAAATCTACCTTCAATATCACTAAAACGACAACTATGACAAGCCATGATAGTCCATATACCTGCAGTTTGAGGATGTTAGAATGTTAGAATTTGAATTAATACGCACTAGTAACTACCATGTACATTTCAACACAAATACACACCAAACACATACACAACATACAAATTGCTGGATTGGGGTCCAATCCCACTATCCCTATTTGTGCTTTTTTAAAAACGAAGATAAATATGTTAGGTTTATCTCCTTGTCATAGGTGCATTTGAGTGACCTTTAAGGATGGAGTTAACAATTTGGGGATTCTCACAGGGAACAACTTTGGAATTTGAAAGACTGGATATTGGGGGCAGATCTTGATATTATAGAAAAACAAGGGGGTATGAAGTTTGGATGGAAGAATAATGAGAAAATTGCTCAGTTAATGCTATAGAGAAAATTGGAAATTGTCAAACATTTACAGAGAGAAAGGGCAAATGGTGTAATCATGGAAAAGACAGTTGTGGAATGTAATGTCAAGTAAGCTTAAGTAGCTTTGAGCTTCTGGTTAGTGAAACTATGACACCTACTTCTTGTGGGACAAGTGGACGTGTGAGACAGATATGAGGGAGCTATATGTCTGTGATCCATTAAATGTATGGTGCCTCTTTTTGGCGGTGATAGTATCTCTTTGTATCTTTCTATTTCTATTAATGAGGATTGACTAGAATACAATGCAGATTTGACAGTGGAGGTTTTTACCCCATTGGGGTTTTCTCCACTATAATTCCAGTGTCCATTGCTATGCTTGCCTTACCTGCTATGCATTTATCGTTGGGCAGTTTTAGGAATGTTTTATTTCTGCAAGAATTTTGTATAGCTTTTATTTTTTTTAACATGGTATTAGAGCCAGCATAAGCCTGTTATTTCTCAGGAGAACGGTCAGTAGATTGTGACTTGCAGGTTAAGCTAACTTGCAAGAAAATTGAAAAGTGGAAACAGCTACAGATTTC
>JASDQU010256974.1:0-15904 GCA_032191745.1 Picea mariana
ATACATTTTCACTTTCAGGTGTCCTCTCTATTACGAAAATTTTCAATCCTTCCATGATCTCCTCTATTAAACCATCCATCTTAGTATTTATTGCCTCCAACTTAGCTTCCATCTCTTGTAGTTCATCTTTTGTTACTGTCTTCTTTTGTAAATCATTTATGTCCCTACACATTTCTTCACCTTCATCAAAAGTCCAATTAGGATTGTATGGAGGCTTATTTTGTGTAGAAGTTCCCTTTTTGGGTGGCATGTTGGCCAAGTATCACTTTTGAACCTTGATTTTGAGGTGGTTCTACTAGACAATCTTTATTCTGCTGTATCTCCAAAATTTCAGCCCTTCTGGGTATGAAACTTTCTTTTTTTTAGTTCTCTGATATTTCTTCTCTGCAATGCCACAGGTCTGATCAAAATTGGATGTGCCAAGTGGAATTTATGGTAACTTCCCCACAACTTGTTGATTTTTGTCCTTTCCAGGAGATCTCACTTGTATAGCGTGCCCCACACAAAATAAATGGTATAAAATTCTAAAACTTGTATCAGACATACTACAGACTGTCCACTATCCAATGAAACTAGTCTCACTCAATTTGGATACTCTAGGAATAAGTTATGATTGTTTTACCTGGAACCCTTCTTGAGACTAGTCAAATACCCTATCTTCCACAGAGTGTATCTACAAATTTAAGATGACACAGAAGATGAAATTTTTACCACAGATACCTTACTAATTTTTGTGAATATCCATTGGAGTTTAGGGTCTGAAACGTTACAGAAAAAATTTTATAGCGAAAATTCCGCAATGACTAAGTTCAAGATGATTCTAGAACCCTATCTTACACAGGATGTATCTCTGAAAGTATAAGGCCTCATGAGCTAAAATTTTAACCCAACGTACCTTGATCCATATACTAAATATCCTTCAAGCCGTTCCTTCTGAAATGTTGTAGAAAAAAATTTATAGCAAAAATTCCAAGGTGTCTTAGATGTAGCAGTGAAACCCCAAGACCTTGAGCTCTGATACCATATGTTAAGAACCAAATATCAATATAGCAGAGAAAAACCTCAGAATAATTACTTAACGCCTTGAAAAATAGATAAATTTAGATATTAATCCTCTTCGAGGGGGAAACCTCCTTATGCCCACATAAATGTACAATTACCAAATGATTCAAAATGAAAATGTCTCCTTGGTATATATAGGAGACTAGGAGGTATAATTACAACTAATGGACTAAAGCCGACATAAATAAAATAACATTGTTAATATAATATGCCCCAATCAAGGGGTAATGAGCCACTATTTAGGGCTTAACATAGACATGTCAACAACTTTCGAAGCCATATGGATTCACAATTGGCAGAACATGCAACAATGTATTCTACTTCTGCCATGCTGAGAGCAATGCTTGATTGCTTCCCACTCTGTGATGAGATCATGGCGGACCCTAGACTGAAACAACATCCTAAAGTGCTCTTTCTGTCAGAGACACTTCTAGCTCAATCTGAATCAGTATATCCACTCAGTCTGAAGTCATGATCTCCATCATAAATGAGACCATAATCTAGTGTACCCTTAAGGTACCTCATCACATGTTTTGCAGAAACCAGGTGAACACATCTGGGCTCTACCAGAAACTAACTCAAGGTGTTCATAACAAAACATATATCTAGTCTGGTGTTCATTAGATACATCAACGATAAAATGATCTGTCTGTATAGCATAGCATCAATCAATTCTAACGAAGTGTCAACCAGGATCTTCAACTTTGTTTCCATGGGTGTATTCATGGACTTGCATTCCAAAATATCAAATCTCTTCAGTATTTCAACTGCATACTTCCCTTGGTTAAGGGATATCCTCTATGGGCTCTTCCAGACCTTGAGACCTAAGAAATAGTGCATTAGGCCAAGGTCTTTCATCTCAAATTCTGCATCGAGCTTCTTCTTACATTCAGTGATGACATTTTTTTCTCCACTTAATAATAAGTCATCAACATACAACAAAAATATAACAGGATCATCATTCATAACCTTAAAGTAAAGGTTAGAATTAGATTTACTCTTGGTAAGGCCCAAGCTCATCAGAAAACTGTCAATCCTTCCATACCAAGCTCTAGGAGCTTTCTTCAATCTGTACAGAGCCTTCTTCAACTTGCACACATGAGTCTTCTTGTCTTCAACTTCAAATCCTTGAGATTTTTCTATATACACTTCTTCTTCAATGACACCATTCAAGAAGGAATTTTTCACGTCCATCTAGTGTAACTTCCACTTCATCTTAGCTACAAGGGCTATGATGGTTATGATTGAAATGTATCTAGCTACAGGAGCAAACGTCTCTTCATAATTAGTGCCTTCCTTTTGAGAAAAGCCACAAGCAACAAACCTTGCTTTATATTTCTCAATACTTCCATCAGGAGCATGTTTTATTTTGAAAATCCATTTGGAAGATACCACATCCTTGCTCTTTGGTCTGAGAACTATTTCCCATACATCATTCTTTATGATGGATTGGTATTCTTTTGTCATGGCATATGCCCATTCTTTCTTTTGAATGGCTTCTTCAAAGAAGGTAGGCTCCTTCTCTAAGAGATCACACATCAAAGCCATATAAATGGAGAATGTATTTGGTTTCTTCACTTGTCTCATGGTTCCTTTGGGGACACCATACTTCTCTCCATCTTGAATAAGTTCCCTTTCTCAAGCTAGATTTCTCTTGTGTGAGATCGACATCTGGGGAGGTTCTTGAGATTCTATTACGTCATGGTGTTCTAGAATCTCCTCATCAGGGGAAGCTATGACTTCCTTCACTGGTTCTGCAACTCTGGGAGCTACAGGTTCTTGCTCATATACTTCTTCAAGCTGGCATCTTCTTTATTTCTTGAGTGTTGCATCTTCATCAAATGTTATATCCCTGTTGATCTCAATATGATGGTAACTTGGTATATAAACTCTAAAGGCCTTGGAGACCTCATAGTATCCAACAAATATTCCGTTCTTTCTTGAGGGGTCCATCTTGGTTCTCTTCTCTTTTAAAATATGTACAAATATTGGGCAACCAAATATTTTGATATGGATTACTTCTGGCTTATTTCTGGAGAACATCTCTTCAGTTGTCTTGAACCCAAGTGCACTATGGGACAGTCTTTTTTGTACATATACTGTTGTTTTTGTTGCTTCTACCCATAAATACATTGGAAGATCTTGATCATGGATCATGGTCTTCACCGTTTCCATTATAGTTCTATTCTTCCTTTTTGCTACACCATTTTGTTGAGGATTGTAGGGAGTGGTGATCTCCCTCTTGATCCCGGCATATTTACAAAGGTTTACAAACTCTTTTGAGGTTTATTCTCCTCCATTATCTGACCTAAGTATTTCGATCTTTCTTTCAAAAAGATTCTCTATCAAGGATTTGAATTCCTTGAATTTATTGAACACTTCATCTTTTGATTTCGAAAAGTAAACCCAAGTTTTACGAGAATAGTCATCAATAAAAGATACATAGTATACATAACCATTGATGGAGGATGATAGCATTGGGCCACACACATCTGAGTGAATGAGCTCTAGGACTCCTTCTTCTTTACTGTCTCTCTTCGGAAAGGGGTTATTGATGTTCTTTCCTTGTGCACATCTATTGCACACACCTTCATGGTCAACCTTGAGTTTTGGTAGACATGTGACTGCCTTTCTTACATAAGGTAATGCCTTGTAGTTGATGTGGGCTAATATTCTATGCCAAAGTTCACATGGATTCTCAATGGAGCGGGCCATGGCTGCTTCTGAGTGACCCTTTAGCTTATACAAACCACCTTCTTCTTTTCCAATAACAATTGCTTCTTCCATGGTTTTTCCTTTGGCCCACATAAGGACTTCTCCATCTATGAAGGCAACTCTGAAGAATTTTGTTTCTAAAGCTGAGATGGAGAGTAAGTTCTTTGTCAAACCTGGTACATAGAGTACATCCTTCATCTTCATTGGGGTCCCTGAATTAGGCTTCTAATTTGATTCTCCTACTCTGTTGATAGGGTATTTATAATCATCTCCAAGTGTAACTTTCTGAGAAAACTTCTTTTTTGAAAGCAAAGAGAGAATGTCTCTTTGAACTTTCATGTGCTTGGAAGCACTATCAATGATCCAAGTGTCCTCACCAAGTGATATTGATCCTGAGAGGGTGTCCACTATCAATCTGTTCTTTTATCATATTTATGGGTGGCTCTTCATCTTCAACTGCATGGGCATGGTACCTCTTGTTTTTCTTCTTTTATTATTCTCATCTAGCTTGACAATGTTTCGCAATATGTCCCATCTTGTCACAATGGTAACATTGGTAGGATGAGAAATCTTTTTCTCTTCTTTGTCCTTTCTGAAACTTCTGGAATCTCCTTGGTTGATATTATTTATATGTGATTTTGTTTTGGGGGTGAGACTCCTTATGAGTTTTTTTCTGGAAGTAAGACTTATTTCTTCCTCCCTTAGTGTGATTATCTAGGGCTTGATCTTCATCTCTTGATAGCAAAGCTTCTCAGTTAGCTACTCTTGATTCTTCTTGAACACATTCTTCTCAAAGACTGTCAAATTGTAGTTTGTCTTTTCTAGCACAAACAGTTTGGATGAATGCATCCCAAGGTCTTGTGAGACCATTAAGGGTTGTCATTATAAGTTCATCTTCATCTATAATATCTTCAATTGATTCTAGTTGTTCTTTGAATTGTGATATTCTGGAGAAATATTCCTGGATTGTTTCTCCTTTTTGCATCCTTGTATTCTTGAGTTGAGTCCTTAGATTCATCTTCTGATTTATGTTATTTCCTTCATATAATCTGGTTAGGGAATCAAACATTTATTTTGGAGTCTTCTTTGAAGACACTTGAGGAATCAAGTGATATTTGATATAATCCGCAATGATTCTCTTGGCCCAACTGTGTCCTTTTGGTGTTTTTCTTTAGCTGCAACATCGGCAGGTTTTGGTACATTCTCTTTAATGAATCTTGCTAGGTTATTCTCTTCAAGAATGAGTCCAGTCCTATACTTCCAAGCATGAAATTTTCCACACATTCTAGCTTGTCAACAAGCTTAGTGCTTGCAGACATCTTTTACCTGGAGCTAGGAAAATGACCAAAAATGAAAATGCTCATAATTGAATTTTAAACTTACTAGGAGGTGTGCTTGGCTAAGGCGAGTAACCTGGTGTGGTCAGATTCCAGAAAATCCAGATTTTTCCCCTTCAAACTTGACCAACAGATTTCTAGACTGGTGCTTCTAGTTTTTTGGTACTTCTGGTTTTCTAGTACTTCTGGTTTCCTAGTACTTCTGGTTTCCTAGTACTTCTGGTACTAGTGAAAACTAGGGTTTCAATTTCCAGGAATTCTATCCACTGAAAAGGTGCGCTGAAGGTGACAAAGAGTTCCTTGGGCTAGGGCACACTTTTCTAGATGACTTTTGGGTTGAAATTCTTCTTCAATAAAAATCCATAATGTTCTTGTACGACAACAATGACGTTTTTCTTTTTCCTGTGAAAGATGTTCTCTTCAGATTAGCTATGAAACCATGTTAGAGTTTAAGCTATTGTTAGGTTTCTTTTCAATTTACTAGATAACCATAGCATAGGTAGGATCACTGAGAGAAACACAATCACAAGAGACACATCATTTATCCTGGGAAACCCTCATGGGGGAGAAAACCCAGCAAAAACCTCTTTAATATAGATCGCCAATACAATGCCAAGATAATAAACCAAACACTAGATAATATCCTCTCCCAAGTAATGCACCTCTCTCTCTTCTTCTCCAATTGCAGCTACCAAACTTTCCCTCTAGATGATTGAATGAGTGAGTGAACAAATGAGGCATTGGCTTCCTTTATTTATACAAACTGGCAGGTGATGAAAGGAGGTGTCTCTTCACTGGCAGGGTCGACTTCTCTTTCTGGGTAGTTAGAACCACTTTAATTTTTCTGGGGGCTGACTTCTCAATTTGCATATTACAATTAGGTTTTGACCAATCCGCAAAAGGGGATTTGGTAATTTACAATGCCTGACATGATCAATCCACAAAAGGGGATTGATCTAATGAATAATACATCAATAATAAATAGAATACTCTTTGCAGTTACAATATTTCAACAGATCCCAAAGCCTTTACCTCTAACTTTTCTGACGACTCCACTGGAGGGAAGTCCCCTTTTCATTTCTTTTATTGATGAGATTTTAATCAAACTCATCTAGCAACTCCACCATGAGACAAACCCAAGGGAGGGATTACCCTAGCCCTCCACTTGTACCTAAACATATTAAAAGCGGGTCTAAACCTCCTAAACATTTTCCCTCTCCTACCTCTTCAGGGCCTTCAACCTCGTCCATACGTTTTCCACCAAACACTCCCCATAATCAATGGGTCAAAGGAATTTATGAGCCCCTAGACATGATAAGTATCCCTGTATCAGCCCACCAAATCCCAAAAGGTTTCAAGAAATGGCTTCCAACTTTTTAGGAGAAGACTTGATTCTAGCTAAGTGTCACCTATATGCCTTTCTAAGGGCCCTTGAACCTTATGACTAGTACGAGAATGTTTGGATGAGGCTTTTTTCCTACTCCCTCATCAAGAAGGCCCAAGAATGGTATAACAACATCTCAACGGGGACAATCACAAACTCAGATGCCTTTTGAGATATTTTCATTAAGAGATTTACTAAATGGAAAGATTACATATCCATTTACAATAAATTCTATCATTGCAAGAGGGAGCTAGGTGAAAGTATATGTGATTGTAATGACCGATTCAATACCCTTGTGAAGAGTTTTCCCCAAAATTTTGACCCTACTCAACATAATATCCTCAAGACTTACATGTCGAACATAAAAGACCATTGTGATTTCCTAATAGGGAAAAATCTCCCTTCTACCTTGATTGAAGCCCAAGAAAGGGCATGTGAAATTGAGGAGAACTTGGCTTCTTCATTCCACCAAGTTGAGGATTGTCCGAAAGAAGTCACACAAGTGAACCTACTCACCAATTTCACTACTCCACCTCCCAACCCCAAACCCCCCCATGCCACCAAGGATTACTTGGATAAGGAGAGAAGGGGAGCTTCTAAGAGAGTTGTTTCTCAAATAATGAGTGTCATAGGGAAGGGGAAAACACTAGATTCTGAAAAAAGGGCTCCCTTGGTGGAAGAAAGGTTGATAATTGAGGAGGCCATGGCAACAAACAAAGCATAAAAGAATTGTTTGCAGCATATTCAAAGTTTTCTATCACCGCCCAATGAACCAGAGGAACCTCATATCACAGGAAGTGAAAATGGAGAGCGCGTCACAAAAAATGAGACTCGGGAAGAAGCTCCTATGAAACCTGTCAAATGTACTAACTTTTCTCATCAAGTTATCAACAAAGGAATTGACAACACTTTCATTTTGGAAAATTCTCTCTTTCAAGAACAGGAGAAGAGGGATGGATGTTGGGGATTAGATTTTGATGGTGCACACTCAAGTTCAGCCTCAAGTGTTAGAGTGGTCTTGATATCGCCTGATAAAGAGGATACCCTTTTCTCATGCATGCTTGATTTCAATTGCACTAACAACATAGCTCAGGATGAAGCCGTAGTTTTGGGTTTAAACCTCACCATTGATATGAATGTCAAATATTTACATGTAAGAGGGGATTCAAATTTGATTGTCTCACAAATTAACAAGATTTTTGCAGTTGAAAAACCCAAGGTTGAAGAAGTACATAGACGTTATTTGGGATGCCATGAAGAAGTTTGATAACTTTTCAATTGAGGCTATCCTTAGAGAAGAAAATCATATGGCGAACAACCTTCCGGTATCTGCTTCTACTTTGCAACATTTAAAAGAGATCGATCTCTACAAAGTAGAAGTGAACTCCATGCCTTCATTACCTGAAAAATTGGAAGATTGGCAGGTCTTTGATAATGAGGACCAAATATCTCATTTTCATAAAAATGAGAGCGATTTTTCTGAAACTCGGATAAACCTTTTGGTCAAGAGAAAAAATATCAATATTACAGATGTATCTAACAAACCATTACCCAAAGGCGTCGTTCCCCTAGAGAGATTGTTTGATTGAGATGATATGTATAAAGGTAAAGCGTCAAGTAATATAAAAAATGAGGTCATCGAGTTCAATATTGGCACTGAGGAATCCCAAAAAATGGTCAAGTTTGGGAAGGGGACAACTCCTAATGAGAGGAATAAGTTGATTGCTCCCATAAGAAAATTTAAGGATGTTTTTCCCTGGTTGTTTGAGGATCTAAAGGCTTACTGAGAAGACATTATACAACATGATATTCCCCTTAAAGAAGGCACAAAACCCTTCAAGTAGAAGCTCAAACAAATGAACCCGAAATTTGCACCACAAGTCCAAAAGGAGTTGCAAAAGATGGTTGAGGCAGGGATAATTGAACCCATTAGGTACTCATCTTGGGTGTCCAATCCCCTCATTGTCCAAAAAAAGATTGGTGATATCAGGATATCCGTTGACTTCATAAATTTTAACCAGACCTCACTTAAAGACAATTATCCTTTTCCAAACATGGAGTACCTTTTGTAGAGGGTCACCAGGGAAGAATTGATGTCCATGCTTGACGACTTTTCAGGATATAACCAAGTGCTTATGAAAGAGGATGACCAGCTTAAAATTTCTTTCACCACCCCTTGTGGAATTTACAAGTATTTGAGAATTCCTTTTGGGTTGACTAATGTAGGAGCTACTTTCCAACGTGCCATGGATTATGATTTCAGAGACTTAATTGGGAAACTCATAGAGATTTACCAGGATGACCTAACCTCTATCTCCAAGAAAAGAGATCAACATATCCAACATTTAAGGACGATTTTTCAAATATGCAGAGAATATGGCATTTCTCTTAATCCAAAGAAATCAATATTTGGTGTGGATAAAGAAAATTTATTAGGACATATCATTTCCAAAGATGACATCTCGATAGATCCTTCCAGAATTGAAGCCATCAAGAACATCTCTCTCCCTAAAAACAAGAAATCCTTGCAATCTTTCTTTGTCCAGATCAACTTCATAAGGAGGTTCATTCCAAATTTTGTTGAAATCTTGAAACCCCTCAATCACTTGTTAAAGAAGGATGCATGTTTCGAATGGGATAACGAAGGCCTGAAGTCTTTCCAACATATCAAAGAGGAAATAACTATCACACTAGTCTTAGTTAGCCTAGATGTTTCTAAAGATTTCATCATTTTCTCTTTCGCCTCAAAAGACACCATCACAGGAGTTTTTTTGCAAAAGAATGATCAAGGAGATGAACAATTGATCATTTTCATGAGAAAAAACCTTAAAGACTCATAGATAAATTACACCATTATGGAAAATGAAGCCTATGTTATTGTCAAGTCCCTCGAGCATTTTAGAACTTACGTAGGGTATAGCAAGATTAAAGCTTATGTCCCATGCGCTACTGTAAAGGATGTCTTATCACAATAGGATTGTCTTGGATCAAGGAGAAAATGGGTTTCACAAATACAAGAATACAACTTGGAGATCAAAACATCCAAGATAATCAAAGGCCAAGGGTTAGCCAAAATGTTGACAGAAAGTAATCAGGAAGTTATCGATATGGGAGAAAAAGAACAGATCAATGTTGTCATAATTGAAATTAGGGAGGATGAATGGTATTTAGACATTATTTACTAGTTGAAGAATCTTACTTGCCCTGATCATATTTTCGATCATAAGAGGAGATCCCTAAGGCTCAATGCCATGAAGTTTTTCTTGACGCAAGATGGTGTCGAATGGAGGAACCCTGATGGGGTAATCCTTAGGTGTGTAAATAAAGAAGAATCATACAAGATGGTATAATAATTTCATTCAGGATATTGTGGACGCCATTTTGCAGCCCACACTATTGCCCATAAAATTTTGAGGGTAGGATATTATTGGCCCACTATTTTATCTGACATGAATCGATACATCAGATATTGTAAGCCTTGTTAGTTCTTTGTTGAAAAGTAATGCCTCCATGCCCTCCCTCTTAAACCTGTTGTTGTAGAGGCACCCTTCCAACAGTGGGGATTGGATTTCATTGGCGAGTTCAAGGACAACTTTGGTAATGGTTATCGATGGGTTTTGACTACCACTGACTATTTCACCCGATGGGTGGAAGTTGTCCCAACAATGAAATTAATAGAAGAGGTGGTAATGAAATTCCTTGAAGAGAATATTATCACTAGATTTGGTGTTCCTGTCAAGATAACCACAGACAATGCCAAGGATTTGAGTTCGATGGGGCTCGATGAGTTTTGTTTCAAATATGGAAAAAAAAATTCACTCTAAAAATTATTATCCTCAAGGAAATGGATTATCAAAATCCAAAAACAAGAACATCATGAATATTGTAGAGAAGATTGTTGGAGAAAACAAGAAAAGTTGGGATAACAAGATCAAATATGCCCCGTGGGCATACTGCACAACTACTAAGAGTTCCACCAAGGAAACCCCTTTCAAATTAGTTTACGGGTTGGAGGCATGTCTTCTTGTGAACCTCCAAATTAGATCCTTGAAATTAACCCAACACTTCACCATGGATAAAGAAGCATTGGAAGGGCGAATTGATCAACTCATGGAGCTGGAGGAAACTCGAAGAATGGCTTTTGATCAAATGAAAAAGAACCAGGATAAAGTAAAAGGAAACTTTGATCGTAAAGCAAGGTCGAGAGATTTCAAGAAGGGGGATTTGGTCCTAATACGGGACAAAAGAACAGAAAAACCTGGAATGCATCAGAAGTTTGATAGTCTATGGTTGGGACCCTACACGATCGAGGAAATATTTGGGTTAGACTCTTTCTAATTGTCCACAATAGAGGGGAGAAGGATGTCATTACCGATGAATGGATCCCTCCTCAAGCATTGTTTCCTAGATGGTACTTGACTTCTTCAAGGCCCAAGCCCCAGGTATGTAGGTAGGTCATCTTACTTTCTTACATTTGCATCTTAATTGCTCATGTTAGTTTAGTTGCATTTCATATTTGATTTTCATTTTGCTTTACTTGCAATGTCGATTTACATGTTTCTCTTTCATCATATTATATTAAAAATACAAAATTTTATTTTCTATATTAATTGAAGTTTTGGTTTTTGGTTATATGAGTAAAGGGTGAGAGAGCCACCGTAGATTTCATGATTTTATGTTTCAGTGTAGGCACAGGTCTGACCAGAAGATGTTGAGGTTCTCTTGCACTCTACAGTGAGTACATGTCCATGAGTAGGAGCCAGATGTTATCCCCAATTTCTAATGATAACTAATGAGATAATGTCTCAAGGCCATCAAGTTGCAGACATGGAGTTTCGAGAGACATATGACTGTCAGCGTCCACATGCACAGATAGAGACCCACTTCACCACCACACATACTGGATTGTCACGATGGAATTCACCACATCAACTTGCTTCTGAAAGACAATGGGTCTTTCTCCATGAAGTACAAGTCAGGTATTGTGGTAATTATCACTTTAATACTTGAGGCATTTAAATATATTGCATTTAAAGATGCTTTTGATTATATAACATCTGCTTGGAAATTATGTTATTTGTTGTGTTTCACTTTGGCGGTTGACATTGCACCCAAGTAAGTGGTCACCCTTGGGGATGGGTTTGCTATTGGGAGGTCCCCTTGATGAGTCATCGTTCCATTTCCGATCATACTTATCACTTTTCACATTTCATCCTTTCATCTCCTTATCTTTTTGGATTTTCGGGTGTATTGACCCAAGAAGGGATTGTACCTCATTTCATGGGAAGAAGGAGCTGAAGGCCTAGAAGGAATGTGGTTGGAAAAAGATAAAAGCCAAAACTATAAACTTCCAGATGCTTTCCCATAGAATTCTTGAGAACAATGAAACGTTTCTCCTAAAAAATCAAAGACCTGCAAAAGCAAATACACATATATATAAATGTCCCACTTGTTAAGGGATCTACACAAGTGCATTAAAAGATTTTATTTACCCCTATGGCACTCTGTGTACCTCTCCCTTAAAGTGCACTCTGGTACTACCCCACAAGTTTTATGTTACCCATTGGGAGTACCCAGTCATTCTGTACCCTAATTAATTAATGGCAAATAAATAGGCTTGGAAAAAGGATGCATTGAAAACGAAGCTGCAACACACCCTCTATAAAGGCACCCATAAATGAGACAATACGAACCCTTGTATGTCATGAACCCCATGCACTTCATATTCTCCATATGACTTAGAAAGGGTCCACCCAGGAAACACTCCTTGACTCAAGGAATGGTTCACCCAATAGGTCACCTTGTCAACCCTCACATACCTAAACTTGGCAAATTGCATAGGGTCTTTAAGCACTTGTTTAATTTGAGAAGGTAGTTTCGATGCACATGTTTAGGTGGATCTTGTATTAAATGTGATTTTACTTGCCATAATTATTTGACTTGATATCCTTGGAGGGCACACTTGTATGTGTTTGCAGGACCTTGTTGATAGACTTTTAAAGGAGCAAGCCCTTCTTGGGCCTTCATGGGGGCAGGAATCCCACAGGTTGAATGCCATGACCCACTCTTTGGGACTAGCTAGATGATGAATGTTTCCTTTGGAGGTAAGAAAGGACACCTTGGACGATGACACCTAGCCCTCTTCCATCCCATCAAGTTGCTTGGGAGCTCTTACACCACTTTTCTAGGCTTGATGTCTTGTTTTGGGGCTACGGAATGTGGTGGTTGATGGACACTTGGAAATTTTGGATTGGAGGACATCTTGCATTGTGGAGGAGACACTTGGCTTGAGGACACATGGCCTTTGGAGGCCTAGCGCTTTCTCCTACAACCCCAACGACTTCACTAAAGTTCCAAAATGTCACCCTTTAGGGAGATGACACCATGTTTTTGGGGTTTTTTCATGTGAAAATTTAAATTTATCTTGTAAAGGAGCAAAGTAAAGGAGGTCAGCCTCCTTACTTTTTGGTTTACCCTAACTAAATGTGGACAAACAAATTCTAGAGGTTTTGTATAAATAAGGATCAAATTCATTTCATTTTTATCATCACTATCTCATAAGAGAAGACTAATTGGCTTAAATTTGCACCCTACTTGGGAAATTTGGACTATCTCTCTCTTGTGAAACTATCTTTTGGTGTTTTATCTTGGTATATTGTGGAGCTAAGGTTGTGCGCACCTCTTAGAGGCTTGATTTTTTGCTTTGGATGGATATTGCTTGGTAACCTAGGGTTTGTTCATGCTAGTTTGTGGAATTGGTAAGGAAATTTCTGGATTTTGTTGGTGTTTTTTTCGTTTCATTGATATTATTGTTGTAAACCCTTGGAGAAGTATAAGAGTATACACACTCCACCAAGGTCCATTTTAGTTGCAATTTGACAAGTCATTTTTTACAAGGTTGCTAGGAAGAGTAAAAGGGATTACACCCTCCTAGCCTTACCTTAGTTGGTTTTGCATGCTCTAGTGAGTAGAAGGGCCTACACCCTTAGGGATATTGTAGAATCAACACTCATAACCAAGACTACATTTACCCATAGATTAAAGGCACTAATCTGAAATTTGCATTGGAGAAATAAATTACTTGCATTGGAATGCGTTATTTTGCGAGATATTCAAATTGTTTGAAGTAGAATCAATCCTATATGTTATTAGCCACTTTGAGCGTCTAGGGAATCATATTTGGCCAAGTATTTCTTGCTGCTGTAATAAATGTGTGCTACAGCCATTAGGGCTGCAGAAAAACACTCTTAAACCCTTAATTTACTCATTGATCTACCATAAGAATTTGCTTGCAAATTGTCATTGATATTCTACTTGATATTGGCTAATTGTTGGGAAAGTTGTTTGTTGATTTCTTGGGTAGATTTTTCTCGTGTAGCAATATTTCGCTACAGCCATAATCCTTTCATAATATTTATTCAATAACATTACTTAATAGTCTTGCTTTATCACTGAAGTATTTCTTTATCTTACTCGAGTTATACTAGTCAATGCTAGCTTAACATCTTGCATCTTTACTTGACATTCATTGACATATTTAGCAGCTTTTATTACCATTTACTCGCTGATTTATATCATCTTTTACTGCTGCTACATAGGAAAACAAGCTTCACTTGCTTGTCCATTTGAATATTGGGCTTGTATATTTGTTTTTTCTCTTGTCTCGGGCAGGTACAATTATTTTATGTAGGTACTCAAGTCTCTAGAAACCATTTACCATCACCAAGACTCATTTCCAAGCTATCTTCAATTTCTTAGCTTGACCTATAGGGGCATCACCTTTTGTTACTCCACTTTCCATCTCATTTCCCCCTAGGGTCACCCAAGATGTTGGAGTTACTTCACACACACCTAGGATTTATTTTTCCTAAGGTTTTTCCTTGTTTATTAGTTATAATTAGTCATTATCCAATCTCCTATAATTTTGGGGAGAATATTCCACCTGGGGAATATTCTCTTTCAGTTGACACTTCAGTTTGACTAGTTGAGTTGAGTTTAGATGCTGCATTGGTTTTGTCACCATTCAACATTGGGATCATCACCATGCTAATTCGACCTTGCCTTGGTATCATCACCAGAGTGGCGCATTAGCCTTGATTCCTGTAGTTAACTCATCACTACTCTTTGTTCAGTCAGTTAACTGAAGACTAGTTGACTAGTTAACTCAACTAGGTGGCAGTTCACTCCCATAACTACCTAAGAGACTAGACTAGATGGCAATTCACTCCCATAACTGCTGGTGTTTGTAATGTTCCTGACTTGTCTAGTCTAAGAAATGCTCATAATGTGTGTGTAGGATTAATCGTTTACAGCATATAAATGATCATACAAATAATAAACGCGACAAAGGACTGCAAAGTTTGTATTATGATATCTCTGTGGACTGAAACCCTAATTCACTGTTGACTTCCAAAACCCTAAATCACTGTTGAAACCCTAATTCATTGTTGACTTCTATGTTTAGCTCACAATGACTTAAAAATGCTTTTAACCCTTTTTAGCTCAATGACACTTTCTGAATATAACACCTATGACTGGAGTGACCTCTAGTAACCCTGTTTATCCCTCTTTGGCCCTAGCTATAGTCTAATGGGACAGTTTAGACCATTAAGCCTCCTCTCTGGAGCTCCTATTTTGAAAGGGACATTACAGTCCTCCCTTTCCGAAATTGCTTGTCCTTAAGCAATACCAGTCCAGGGTGTTGCAACACCTTCTCACTCTCCCAAGTAGCGTCCTCTACTAGAAGCCCTCTCCATCTGATCAAACACTCTCTAATGACCCTACTCCTCAGTTTCCAATCCCAGAACTCCAAAACCTCCTCCAGAACTAACGCCAATTGTCCCTCCTCATCCAATAAGGGAAGCTCCTCTGATGTGCTAATGAATTGTCCCACTACCTTTTTTAGGCAAGACACGTGGAACACATTATGAATCTTGCTCCCCTCTAGAAGCTCTATCTCATAAGAAACCTCGCCTACTCAACACATGATCCTGTAAGGACCATAAAATCTGGGCTTGAGCTTCTCGACCCCACTCTTCTTCATAGATGATTGTCTGTAGGGTTGGAGTCTCAAGAAAACCAAATATCCAACCTCAAAGTTGCGCTCTATCCTATGTATGTCCGCACTTATCTTCTGTCGGTTTTGCACCGTCTGCAGGTTCTCTTTCAACAACTTGAGAATCTCTTGACTTTCTATGATCCAATCCTTAGCCTTGGGAGCTATGCTCTCCCTGAAGACCAAGTCTACCAAAGTGGGAGCATCATATCCGTACAATGCTCAGAAGGGTATCATACCAATGGACATGTGGAAGGTGGTGTTGTAGCAATGTTCTCCTAAATGTAACCACTTTACCCACATTCTCTGCTATCCTCCTACATAGTTCCTCAAATACCCTCCAACCCACTT
>JASDQU010256975.1:0-11492 GCA_032191745.1 Picea mariana
CAGGGGAGCAAAGCATGGTGAGCTTAATACTGAGAACCCTTTTGCTCTACGGGCTTTTCATTTCGCTGTTCCGATATGTTTTCCCGAAGAAGGTTCAGCCCTGTTTCGACAGCAAACCCTCTGAAAAAGCTTTAACAATGGCGGATTCAGCCGAGAAGGATTCGAACGCAGCCGCACGGGAGGAGCTGAGGAGGGTTTTCTCGACCTTCGATAAGAATGGCGACGGGCTGATCAGCCAACAGGAGATGAGAGAGTCCTTCGATAGGCTCAGGCTGTGCATGAGCGAAGAGGAATTGCTCCACACGATTGGAACCGTGGACGTCAATGGCGACGGGTATGTGGATTTCGATGAGTTCGTGACGCTGTATCGATCGATAAATGGTAAAGGAGCTCAAGAAGAAGCAGCGACGGCGGATCATATAGACGAAGAAGCGGATCTGGCTGAGGCGTTCGGCGTTTTCGACGAGAATGGCGACGGTTTAATAACGGTGGAAGAGCTCCAGTCTGTGCTCAAGTCGCTGGGTCTCAAGGAAGGCCGAACGATCGGAGAGTGCAAGAGGATGATACAGAAAGTTGACAAAGATGGTGATGGGGCGGTCAATTATATGGAGTTTAAGGAGATGATGAGCGCAGGGTTTGGGAAGATTTAGCCATCAGATTTTATATATTGTTGCAGCAGAGATCTGATTGAATTGAGTTCCCTGGTTTTGCTGCCATTAATGTCAAGGATTTGTTAGATGCTGCAGATTGTAAGTTGAAGTGGAGAGCTCTGTATCTGCATATAATTTATTTTTTTTCACTATTGTTCAGTCAGAGATCGAAGTCTATGATTGTTTTGGTTTCAGTTTCTTGGGTGGTTAGAAATATATCTAACTCGTCAATGGTAGGTTCCATTATATTTGTTGCTATTAGTTTCATCTGAGACCCAATCACAGATTTGGGAGGTCCAATAATTTGTAGCTATTTACTTCATCCGAGGCCGAATCACATATGTGTATATACTGGAAAAAAAAATATAATCACATACTGAGAGCTCAAAAAGAGCATCTCATTTGATGAAGATGTTTGTCTGCTGTTTACAAACTGTTTTTTTAGATTTAGAGGAGTTTTCTAAGTTATTGAATTTTTTAATTTTTATAATCATTTAATTTGTATAATTATTTATACAATTTGGGTAAGCTTAATGATTAAGAACATATGTTTCTTTTTATAAAATCATGAATTCAAATCGAAAGGAATAAGATATATACACATCAGATCCAAAGGAATAGGATATATACACATCAGAGTGAAGAATATTAACATTGGATAAATGATTGACATGATCATTAAGAGTTATGGGTTATAGCATTTGGCTCTAGCTCTACAACAATTGATTTTCAAGATTGTAAAGGATTGTAGCATTTGACTCTAGCTCTACAACAATTGATTTCCAAAATTGTAAATGTTGAAGTTGAAAATTTATCCTTATTTTGGTTTCCAATGTTGCAAGTGTCAAAGTTAAAAATTTATTTATCATTATTTTATAGAGGAGGTTATTTGGAGATATCTTGATTTACAAGATTGTAAATGTTAAAGTTGAAAATTTATCATTATTTAATTGAGGAGGTTATTTGGAGTTAAAAATTTATTTATCATTATTTTAACAAGGAGGTTATTTGGAGATATCTTGATTTCCAAGATTGCAAATGTCAAAGTTGAAAATTTATCATTATTTAATTGAGGAAGTTATTTGGAAATATGTTGATTTCCAAGATTGCAGATGTCACTTAAAAATTTATCATTATTTTATTGAGGAGGTTATTTGGAGATATCTTGATTTCCAAGATTGCAAATGTCAAAGTTATAAATTTATCATCAATTTATTGAGGAGGAGGTTTTTTTGGACATATCTTGATTTCTAAGATTGTAAATGTCAAAATTGAAAATTTATTTGGAAATATCTTGATTTCAAGATTGCAAATGTCAAAGTCCAATATCATTATTTTATTGAGGAGGAGGTTATTCGGAGATATGTTGATTTCCAAGATTGCAAATGTTAAAGTTGAAAACTTATCATTTTTCTATTGAGGAGGAGCCAACAGATGGGAAGTATCAAAGAGTTGTCAAATCATTTCTCAACTTATTTCTCCCCACAACATGGTCTTGAAGGACAAGTTCGCATGTATAAAGAGTTGTCAAATCATGGAAATTTTATTGTGGGATCCTTCTATTAGATAGTGCTTCAATCCCTTCCTTCCATATAAAAAACGAGATTTCAACATGAATAAAATTTTCCATGATGATTGGGATTTTACAACGAAGGTAACTTATCTCCTAGGAGTGCACATCTCTAAGAAATATAAGTGGATAAAGGTACACAATAGAAGGAATCAACCTAGCCCCAAGTAGAGCCTTTTCCAACTTCTAATATGCCTACCTATAGGGAACCCAACATGGTGAATAATATACACAGGGACAGTGACAATCTTAGTACAAATTTGAAATTTTACTACTAAGCTAGAGATTTAGTGTTTCGTTTTGTTGTTTTTTCTTCAACCCTTTGAACCACCACCTCCCAATGCTTTTTAGGTGAGACTCGGAAACCAAAGGAATGGGATAGTAAATTTACAACCTCGATGTGGTTAAATATAGGACCAACCTAGCCTTCAATCCATTTAAGCATATGTCTCTATCTTTGTCTATAGTGTTGTGTTTTCTCCCACTTGATATTGGAGACAAAAATATTACAACAAATATATTAATAGCTTATAGTGTTATGCTAGGAGGTTCAATATTTTTGAACGTGAAGTGTCCATTGACTAGTTGCCTCACATCAGGGTTGGGAAATGGAATATCTTTAATAATTCCTTGGCTCAACTTATTATACAAAGATAGCCTAGGGATTCAACTGTGATGACATATAAACTAGGGGCTAGTGGATGGATCTAAACATACCATTTCCTTATGATTTGCATCTATTAGTAGTTAGGCACATTGAAGCTTCAACAAAGAGAGTTTTTGTAGAAATAATTAAGGATTCAAACCCCAAATCCTTTAGCATGGCCAATACGAAAGACCACTTCACTTGATCATATGCATTTGCAAATTCAATTTTGATGAAGAGAGCATCTAGGTCTAGAGGATGAGCCCACTGCATGGCCTCTCAAGGAACAATGACATTGTCATGAATAAATCATCTTTGACCTTTTTCTTCATGTAATTTTTTTTGGTTAAGATGTTCTTGATATTAAGAGCTAGGGTCTTTACCAAAATTTTGTAAGAATCATTAAAAAAGTGATAGGCCACGAATTTGCAATGATCTTAGCATCCCCAACTTTGAGAATGAATCAAATGAGGCCTAGATTTATGCGGGATCCCAAGGACTATTTTCTCAATGCTTCCTTATAGTCTTGTAGTATTATTAGGATGACAAAGTTCCATGTTGCTTCATATAACTTGTGTGCCTTATCATTGAAATTTTTTTTAGGGTTGTCAACAAACTTGTTAAGAGTTGATTCTTGTTTACATGCTCTTACATGATCTTTTGAGAGTCGATGTGGGATTATGTCCAAGGAATTTTGCATGACCACCTCACATTACTCTATATCTCCATGGGACTAAAACACTATATTATAGTGATTGAAAAAATCACTTTCATTCTCTTTTTGGATAGTCACTCGCCCAACTATAGTCTTGAGAGATCCAATATTTTCCCTAGTCTCCTTTATGGTCAGGTCTTTGAATTAGGCCTTAGTTATCCTATTGCTCATCTTAGGCCAATCCAATTAGGTTATGAGTTGTGCCTCTCTAGGTTTGCAAGACTCCTATGTTTTTAGAAAATGCATCAACATTGTTGTGTAAGGTTGTTTTTCTTCATCATAATGGTTTCCCTATAGTGACTCAAATCATATTCCAACACCTCCTCAATAGCCTTACGAAATTCTATACGCACAAAGGAAATTTGATGGTCATAACCTTAAAGGAAAAACATAGACCTAGAGATGACATCCTCCCACCAAGATCCATTGTTTGTCTCTTTTAGTCTTTAGTATAAAATATTCCAAATTATTTTGATACACATAAAGCAACTAGGGTTTTGGAGATGTGAAACATTAAAAAAGAAATGATTCTTGTGTAGTCATCTTTTTTGCACCTTAGGATATTGATAACTAAATAGGTTGGTGGCTTGAGATAGTGGCGCCCCCCTAGGACTTGGGTAGGTTGACTGCAATCAAAATTAAAATAGAAAGAATTTTGTTGAAATAGCAAGGCTTTGTTGAGCCTCTTCAGAATCCATTGAGGGCCTTTGTAGAGGTTGTTTCATGCAAGTCATATTTCAATTGATTAAAGGCATACCAAGCATATGTCTATTTTAAGGCATGAACACAAGTAGCATGTTTTCCTTTTCCTCCTATATTTCAACCATATTGAAGTCATTGTAGACCAAATTGGGATCCTCTGTTATTTCAATGGTCATTCATCTCCAAAGGTACACACTTTATACCACATCATTGAGAATATAAATGTTGGTCAAGCTAAGAATCTAACTATTCAAGTTGAGCAATGTCCAAACAAGTCTCTAACTGGGCACAATTCTCTAGCTAACCACAACATAATCCAACTATGTGGATATTAGGGTTGTCACACCCTTCCCCTTCCTTCAACTTGATTAGGAAAAAAATAAGTAGAATTTGACAAAATTACATGCAATGCCATCTTAAAAAAAATACCAATAAGTTTAATTTCTTGCAAACATAAACTATCCAACCCATAGTGGCATGGATCTAAATATATTGAACCATATGTTTTCTATGATGGTGTGATAAGCCCTATACATTCCATTCGGAATATTCATTGAGAAATGGTGGGATTGATTTCCATATCCTCATCATCTCCAAGCTCATTTAAGATCACCAACTAGCCTATTTCTCCTACTCACCTACTTGGCGTCACTTTAATGGATTTTTTTTTAGCAATTCATGTTAGGATATTTAGACACTTAGGATTTAGTTAAGATCAACTTGGTCTAATGTGTCATTAGGTAAAAGTGTGTTTCTTTAGTATGCATTAGTATGCATTTGTAGTTAGGTAATCTAACAGTCACGATATGTTCCTAACATAGAATGATCCAACGGTTCATATTATTCTCGATCTTAATGACTACATTGATCTATGGATTAACACCTAATTGGTCCATATCTATTTAAAGATCATGGAGGGTCATTTTTTGATGATCGATTGTGAGAAACTCTCTTTTAAATCTCTCTGTAATATTTTCTTTTGCATTAATAAATTGTGCCAAGTGGCCACGTTGGTTGGGGTCGTGGATGTTTCCCCACATGGATTTTAACATGTAAAAACATAGGTGTGTTGATATTTTATTTGGCTGTGTGAGTGGTTACTGAAGGTTTCCATCCTCTATTGGAATACATATGTTTTTGAACATGGTCACATTTGAAGACCCACTCCCATTGTAGATCGAGATTGTGAAGCTGTGTTGTTGCATCTATGGTTTCTTTCATTTTCGTAAATTTATGGGCTGAGAGGACCATTCCATTATGTCCACAACACTTGTTTCAATTAGGACGACCTTTGTTTCACTCAAAAAGGTTCTCGTTTTCCTAAGATATGACCATTTCAGTAAGATACGGAGGTATAAAGCCTGAATATGCCCTTTTAAATTTTTGCATAGATAATATTTCAGTTTTTTATTTTTTATTTTTTATTTTTGAGTCACTACTCTTTTCAATTTGTGTATGCTCTTTTCCCTGTGCTCTGTGTGATCTCGAAAAACAAAAAACATAGCAGAAAGGGTTTTCTTTTCTGCGTATACTCTTTTTTGTGTGCTCTATGCGATCTCGATAAATCAGAAATATAGGGAAAAATTGCATCTTCTGGGTAAGCTAATCGAGATCTAACCCTTGTTGTGTCATCAAGAAGTGAATTTTTTTTCTTGTGTGAAAATATTTTTTTATGAGCACGCTCTCCAAGGTCGTCTTCCCTAATCCTCCTTTAGATTATAATGTGTTTTGTACTAGCTCACTTGGCTAAAATTTACTTTACTTAGTAAGAGGTCTTGAGTTCAAGTCTCATTTTTGTTACTTTTTTTGAAAAAAATCATGCATTAATTATAAAGTGAATTTCACTTAAGTTATAAAAGTGAATCACTATTAAATGACTTTAATATTTTATTTTAAGTTATTTTGCATGCAACGTTCATTTACAAAATAACTTCATTGTAAAAGTGATTCCTGCTTATTCTATAAAAGTGGGTCATTTCATAAGTAACTTATTGAAAAGTGACCTTATAGGCACAGTTATGAGGAGGACCAACTTCTACTTACCACGTGGCTCTTTGGTTATTGTCTATGAATTTTTTCAAAAGGGCATAACTTTTACATCCGAAGTCTGTTTTCAGTGTCATTTTTTTAAACATCCTATTTTTTCGAGATCTTTCCATCCAGACCATCAATTTCACATTTTTATGAATATTTTAATATGGGATCTCCCAATGATTTTTTGCTTACCGGTACGAACTACTTCTCATGGAAATCCCATATGGAAGATGCATTAAGAAGTAAAGGATTGTATCGGATTACCTTGGGAAAATAACTAGAACCCACTAATGATGAAAATAAATTCAAATGGGTTAATAATAATGATGAAGCATGTGGACTAATCAGAATTTCCATCTCTCCTGATTTAAGGTTTCACCTTCAAGGAATTGATAACCCTGATGATGCTTGGAAAAAACTTGAAGTTGTATTTGGTAAACACAATATTATTCGATCCCATCAAATAGAAAATCAAATAATGAACTTAAGTCCAAATGATTTTCCTTCCATTGAAGACTATTTATCTAAGTTCAAAACACTTAGAATTTTATGTAAAGAGTGTCAAATATTTTTGGAGGATGAGTGTTGCATATATATTATTCTTTCTAAGCTTGGTAGTGCATATTCAGTTTTTGCATCTACCTTTTATGCCACGAGAGAAGCTCTAGGAACTTCTTATAAAAAATCCACTCTTGAGTCATTTTGTGATGCTTTGATTAGAGAGCAAGAGAGCAAGATAAGCTTTTGCAAATTGGAGTGATCAACACTACAGGTACATCCAACAAAGACTTAGTTTTCAAGAAGAAAGATAAATCCAAGAATCCCAAGAAACAACGTCCTCACCGCAACAACAACAAAAACAAGGGTCCCAAACCCTCTCTACCAATTTTTTCTCCTAATGGTGACAAAGGCACAAAATCCAAAAGTAGGAAGACTGGTGACAAACATTGCAATGTTTATGAGAAAAATGGTCATGTGGAGTCTAAATGTTTTAAAATATGGAAGCCTTAGAAAAAATGATGAAGAAGCACAACTTTAGTATTGATTCTTCTTCTTCTTCTTCTCATGGGCATGCACTTTATGCTTTTGGTTTCTCCCGCAATGCAAGTTATACTTCTTGTTCTGATGAGTGGCTTATTGATTCTAGAGCATATTATCATATGGCTAAGGATAAAGCCATATTTTCTTCTCTAAATGAATGTAACATTTGTTGGTGATGATGGATCTCTTAGTGTTGTAGGGTATGAAATAGTTCAGGTAGATAATGGTCATTTCAATGATGTGTTATGTGTTCCAAGTCTTTCCTATAACAAGCTTCTATCAATATATCAAATAACTCATTTAGGTGAAGGTAAAACCATATCATTTTCACATCACCAAGTTGTAATTAAGGATTTAAAATATCCTAACCATGTCCTCGCAACTAGAATTGTTGATAATACTACCAGGTTGTACAAGTTTCACAACTTTTGGTCATCATCTTTTCCATCTATTTTTTTTGTTCATAGAAATGACTTGAGCAAACTTTGGCATGAGAAATTTGGTCATCTAAACTACCACTCGTTGCAACAACTATGCAATCAATAGATGGTGATTGGTCTTCCTCTTGTATCTTGCAGAGATGGTGTTTGTGTCGGTTGTGTTCTTGGAAAACATCATCAAGACAATTTTGGTAAACGTGCCTCTTGGCATGCCTCGACCCCTTTTCATCTTGTTCACAATGACTTGTATGGTCTCCTTTCTTCTCCTTCTTTTTCTGGGTGCAAGTATTTCCTAAATTTCATTGATGACTTCTCTAGACTCACTTGGGTTTACTTCTTAAAACTTAAGAGCGAATTGTTTGACAAGTTTTTGGCCTACAAGGCCCTTGTAGAAAAACAATTTGGACATCAACTTCAAAGGTTAAGAATAAATAAAGGAGGTGAAAATGTGAACAATAATTTTATAAGTTACTACACTACACAGAGCATCCAAATGCAACACATTGTTCCATATACACCTCAACAAAATGGTGTGATCCAATCTAATGGATTAAGTCTTAATTGTTGGGATGGATTCATTAAATATGCAAATTACATAGTAAATCACACTCCCAAAAAGACATTAAAAAATATAACACCAGAAGAAGCATGGAATAAAATAAAGCCAGATGTAAGCCACTTCCATGTATTCGAAAGTGTCGCATGGGTTCACATTCCATATGAGAAAAGGAAAGCTTTACAACCTAAAAGTGAGAAGTGTATTTTTGTTGGATATTGTGAAGATGTCAAAGGTTACATACTTCTTCAACCTCATTCCAATGAAATTATTATTGGAAGAGATGTTAAATTTCACGAAAATCTCTTGGCCTACGAGCCTAATTCAATGTTTGTGTCATCTACGACCTGCGAGCCATATTCAACATTTGTGCCTTCTTCCATTCATATTATGGTTTCTCCTTCTTTAGATGATGATAGTGAGGATGAAAATCCACCTCCGCATGCTCACCTTCCTCCAAATGAACCCATTGAGCATGAATTTTGTAACGTACTGTAACGCCCCTGATTTGATGAATGCTTAAAGATTACAAAGTAAAACGAATTAAAGAAAATGATTATGGTTAACTATGTAATACTTAAACTATAGATCACATTTAATGAACTGAGAAATAAATCTAAAGAAATCACTGAGAAATGTTCTAAAATGGTTGCGTATGCAGGGCAAGAAGCCCAGAAATCCCAAGATGATAAAAATGTAATAAAAGAACGAAGGACGGAGGACGGGGGTGGTTGAGGAGTAATTACGTGAGTCGGCAGGGAGGAATAAGGGAAGGGAAGAGGGGGATGTGCGCACCATTCGGTGGGGATGGATGCTGCGGACTGTATTGCTGAGCCAGTTGTATTGGCCGAGAACCATTGTATTTTGCGGTGAGCAGAATTTCTATGCACTGTGGTATTTGCTATGCATTGTGGTATTGGTTGTGAGCCTGTTGTATTCTCTGTGGACTGTTGGCTTGCTGGGAGCAAGGAACAGAGTGTTCTGGACTGTGTCTTTTGATCAGGGGAGGCACCGAGTTGCTGAAGGTTTTGGGCACGGAGGGCCAGGATATCCATAGATATCCTGGAGCTAGGTCGTTTTCCTAGTTGGCAGGGTGGACATTAGTTTTGGGCAGTTTTTCTGTGTCTATGGCAGGACTGGACTGTGTAGCAGGCAGCAAGGCAGCAAAGGCAACAAAAATTAGCATCAGAACCAAGTACTTTGTCAAGTTATGTATTTATTTCTTTCTGCCATGAAATCAGTAATTATTGATAAATCTAAGTTACTGAAGTTTCTGTTATGAAAATCAATATTATGCTTGAAAGTTATTGTTTCAGTTTAATAAATAAAATGTTTATGAAACTTAATGTTATTTAGAAATTTATGGTCATTACACGTACCTCGTTACCAGCACTAAAAAAATGCTACGATACAACTCTGATACGTTCCCCATTTCCAACACTAATAAAATGCTCTGATACCAACCTGTAACATCCCCATCTTATTGCTGAGCAATTCCACTCCAAAAATCTAGTGCACAGATTCTACACTATAATGTTAATCTGCGTAGAAACACGTGAGGTAATGCGCACGATCCCAAGTTAGATCATGCCACACAAATTTTCCTCTTCAGACACTAGTTATAACAATGGAATTAACACATAATACAACTGCACACATAGTCATTCAGAGCACACAAGTATTATTGTGCGTGTAACCACTCTGAACACATGATTACTATTATGTGTACTACCATTTTGGTGCCGCACACAAATTAGGTTCTCCTTGTGCGCGGACTGCTTTCCCATGCACACAATGAACCCAACCTCTTGCGCACATAGATTATTTCCCTGTGTGCACGAAAATTATAGCCTCACATTAGAAACTCATGATCATTATTAAAAAATTAACTAATAGGAGTACTTAATAATTTTCATACTTTGCATGTGCGAAAACAAATATTGAATAACAACATTATGCTTTACATGTGTATACAAAATTATATAAAATAATGACAATTGATAATATGCAACATCATAGAGAAAATAAACCCATATCAGACATAGGTAAATAAGCACACATAAAATTAAGCAAGCACATAAAGGACACTTATCTTTTATAAAGAGTCACCAACTGTGCCCAGAGCTAAGACATTCCTCTAGTCATAGACTCTGTTGCTCATAAAATTTCAACAAAAAGTCACCCTCGAGTTGGGGTTTAAAATCCACTAGGGAAAAAGGATTCCTAATGCCAAGCTAAGGTCTTATAATCAACATTCCATGGTTCCCAACTCTTGCAACTAGCCTACAGTCTCTCATTCCCCACATGCTTGTCCCACCCAGAAAGTGTGCCCCTTATCTACTCAACAGTCCCCCAGCTGCCTCACTTCCCTTCCAAGGCTTCAACAACAGGCCACATAGGAAGTTTTAGAGTCCTGTAGTTAATTCCCAACGCACTAGGGAACAATTCCTAGAAAATATCTCACCTGGAATTCCAGGTGAGATATTTTCTAGGAATTGAAAACCCGCCTCTTCAACAACAAATCTCTCACTTGGAGAGAATGCTCACAGGCCTAGCAACCCGCCTCTTCGACAAAAAATCTCACTTGAAGAGAATTCTCACGGGCCTGACAACCTGCCTCTTCGACAACAAATCTCTCACCTGGGGAGAATTCTCACGAGCCTGACAACCTGCCTCTTCAACAACAAAATGTCTGGTTACTATATGGAAACCCCTTTCCAAGTTTTTCTCTGCAGGTAAGGTAATGGTTGTCCCCCATTTAGATGGTCCGACCGATGATGAAAAATGAGTGGATTTTTTCCTTCCCCCCAAAACACGCTAAGGTTCAACCATATATTTGCATGGTCATAACTGGACACTTGTCACCTTCAAAATTATATTTAGCCAGTTGGTGACTCATTCCTATCTCTCGGTAAATTAAGATAAATAAATATCCATCAATTATACTTTTCAGAATTATTAATAAAATATTCCCTTGGACTTAAGCCCCCCTTTTCCCTTTTCGGTGGAATTTATCCCCCTATATCTTTTCGTCTGATTAGTCTGCGTGCAACGATGTTATTTTATTAATAATTTGAGTGTGATTACATTTTACAAAGATAGGCCCACTGGAATTTTTGCATCATGACTCACGAGACC
>JASDQU010256978.1:2485-15904 GCA_032191745.1 Picea mariana
AAATCCCCTAATTGTGCCAATATGCCCACTAAGAAGTAAAGGATACACTTGGGAAGTCATGCATGTTGGTTCATATTGAATATATAGTTAAAATGACTTACAACCCTCCTTAAAATGAAGAGAAATACCAGAAAATTTTCCTATAAGTTGTTACCTATTAAAAAAAATTCCGATTGTATTTCTTATAATTATTCACCATGTTTAATAATTGTCAGTGAGATAAATACATTATTTTCTTTTTTAATATAATTGGATTTTTCACTTTAATTTTCATTTTTTTTTAACACTAAGTTAGAGCATTGTTGATTGTTTAATTATTGCAGAGGAAGATATTAGCCAAAGAATCATCCTCGATTTCTTATCCCTGGTTTTTTCTATTTTATTTGCATACTTTATCATGAAAAATATCAGTATTCGTTTGTTGCTATGGAGGTATCTCTGTCTGATTGAATTTAGGCATTTGCCTGGCCCATGTATATCAATAGAATGGATTGATTGATTTTATTTATGCATGTTACTCGCACAATATTCCTGTCTTGCTTACTCAAATGAGTAAAATATGGCCTTCATACCATTGATCTTTTTGACCAGTGCGCTGCCCGATATCAGTAATTTGGTAAATTCGATACATCAAATTACTCTTTTTATTGATTTATATTAAGACGCAACTGGATGAAAATAACGCAGTAAATACTTGAGCTTCTCCTTCTGAGCACTAAACCATACGAAAATTTATGAGAACCATGAAATTCTCTAGTTCCCTTTGTTATTCTTTCACAATAATACTATAATGTGCTATTATCCAGAGATCTGAACGTTTCTGTCCTCGTCGTTGTTGTAATAGGTACGCTCTTTGGACGAGGAGAATAAGAAACTCCAATTTAAGGTACCAGTTTGTTGAAACTCGAAATTCTAGTAAGACGGTTATACTTCTCGGTTCAAGGATCTACAGATAAGCTGATGTTTGTATGGCAGATGAGTACTAAAGGCGATCCCTCCACTTCAGCACTGGAGAACGCATCTGTACACCAAACCAACTTATATCTTGGGTATGCGAATTAATACTTTCACTCTTGTTTTTGTTCCTTTTAAAATTAATATAATTCTCGTATCTTTATCCTATTTTGGTTCTAATTTGACGTCTATATTTGCATACTTAATACCGTGCCTAGCGGGCCCTGTCAGGGGACAGGAGATGGCGATCATTCTCATATGTGAGAAACTGAAATCTCTAATTCCTGATCAAACCACCATTTATTACTGCTTCTCTACCCATACCAAGAGTTAAAAAATCCATAACGAATAAGAAAATCGTTCTATGAGAGACTATCATACATATTTTGATTATTTTTGTTGTGGATTTTAATGTCGTTAACTTTGAGTTGCCGTTACACGGTTTTGGCTTTTTCATAAACTGGAACCATCATTTCACTTCATCTAATGTTCAGATTCATAGAGCTCTCATAGCAGAAATAAATCCATGCAAACCTTTTAGTGGCTTTAAATCCCATGTTATTTTTTTATGGAATTTTTAAACTCAGGTCTCCTCAAGCTGGATCACCTCGCTTACAACTACACCATATTCCCATGAACAATTTAAATCCGAAATTAAAAAAACTGCCAGCACTCTTTATCTTTAAGAGTAAATTACCTGCTGCACCAAGTCGATTGCTGTAACACTGTCATTAGGCTGTTGACACACCATGTCTGAAGTGCATATAAATAAAAAAAATTCATTATTCTATGTGATATTACTAATATTTGTATTTGTACTTTGATAATGGTGTGTAACTGTGTACTGTACCATTTATTTTGCCGGCATGACTTCGTATACATGATTGTCATCTGCATGAAGTGTGGGATTTTTGCATAAAGCAATGCATGGCCGCCCATTCTTAACTAATACATTCCGATAATGTACACAACCAAACCAGATCACAGCTTTAAGTCTATGTTGGCATTCTTCTTTAACCAAGTTTTTTTATTAAGTTTTGAATCTCTCACTTTCATACATAAATCTGTAAATGTTATATATCAATTCTACATATGGCTGTGTCATAGAAATTAACAATTTCCACTTGGAAAAAGGCTTCTTGTTTATTTCCTAGGTCAATGCATTGAGCAATAGTTCCATCAAGGTAAAGTGAAGCCATTGGAAATTGTGTATATCGGACTATCATTAAGAATCTTATAACATTAATTTTGGTTTGTCATTTAAAATAAATAAGTATAATTAATTAATTTAACCTAACATATGGTTTTTATAGTTGAAAAATAATATGTTTTTTGTTTAACTATCCATAACCATTATATTAGTTAAAAAATGAAATATACCAAGACTTTGTTCTTGGTTTGCTGCTAGGGAAACCAGAACAGCAGAAGAAAGTCAATTTGTCAAGTTTGCAAGTCATTAAAAACCAGTGATTCTCAAAACTAGAAAGTCAATTTGTCAAATTTGCAAGTCATTAAAAACCAGCGATTCTCAAAACTATAGAAAAAAAAATAACATATAAGTCCTTGATAGAAAATGAAAGTCTAGTATAGGCCTACTTATCATTATGTTGATTAAAAGGAGGTGGGGGAAGAGCACCCAAGCCTCAGCCTATCATTCTTCTCACTGAAAGGAGGTGGGGAAAGAGCACCCAAGCCTCAGCCTATCATTCTTCTCACTGAAAGGAGGTGGGAAAGAGCACCCAAGCCTCAGCCTATCATTCTTCTCACTGAAAGGAGGTGGGAAAGAGCACCCAAGCTGAAATTAGAAAATGGAGAATTTAAACTAAGAATTATGAGCAAATTAAACAAGAGGAGTATGGTTTTTTTTAAAGAAACTTGTGACTGAGGATAATTCAAGTTGATAAACTCCAGTCTAACCAACTTGTCTCCAGCAGGTTCAACTTGTGGTCCACAAACTTCACTTGGAGTTGGATGTCATCCATCTAAGAGAGTATTTACTGATGTGCTTCATTCCTCTCAGCGCAAACCCTCCCCATTAGTATTTTTAAATGTCGATAAAAATACATGGCTTTGAAATATTGTGACTCTCGATCTATGGTAGAGGAGTAGGGGAAAGTCATTTACTTCTTAATTAAAGATGAAATGCCTGAGAACGCAAACATCCGCCTCGGCTAGATCAATTTCAACTTGAATCTAGTATAGGCCTACTTATCATTATGCTGATTGAAAGGAGATGGGGAAAGAGCACCCAAACCTCTGAAACTAGAAAATGGAGAATCTAAACTAAGAATTATGAGCAAATTAAAAACTAGAAAATGGAGAATCTAAACTAAGAATTATGAGCAAATTAAACAAGAGGAGTATGTTCTTTTTTATAAGAATTTGTGGTTGAGGATAATTTAAGTTGATGAAGTCCAGTACAACCAACTTGTATCTAACAGATTCAACTTGTGGTTCACAAGCTTCACTTAGAATTGCATGTCATCCATCTAAAAGAGTATTTCCTGACGTGCTTCATTCCTCTCATCCAGAACCCTCCCCATTATCATTTTTAAATGCCGATACAAATCTATGGCTTTGAAATATTGTGACTCTTGAGCTCTGGTAGAGGATCACGAACGTAGGAGAGTCATTTACTTCCATTAGAGATGAAATTCTTGAAAACGCAAACATTTACTTCTTCATTAGAGATGAAATTCTTGAAAACGCAAACATCGGCCTCGGCCAGATCAATTTCAACTTGAATCTATGAAGAGGTGCGGGTATGGGAGTCATCAGCAAGGTTTTCCGCAACAAAGATGGCTCGAGAGCCAGAGGTTTTTCGTTGAACACCATGGAAACTGACAAGAAGGCAGGAGGTAAGGTTAAACAAAGAACGACGGAGTCAAAAGGTTCAGGAATGACATATAACCAGGTGAGGCACCGAGGGATAGAAGCAGAGTGCGAGAGAAATAGGAGAAACGATCGAGGGGAGGGGCATAAAAGATTATCAAAGCACTCGGGAGTAGGACAAGTCATGAGATCTCGCACAATCACCGTCGAAGATGCCATTATGAGAAATAAAGTACACAAATGTATGATAAACCAGGTGTGGATAAATGCAAACATCTAAAGGAAGAGGAAGGACACCGACAAAAAGTAGCACAAGTAAGTTAGTTTGATAGTGCATACGATTTAATGAGGGAGGGGAAGACTAGGCGTCCCGGGAGAGGACGCGAGGGGGGCAACTGGCCACAACTCTCACGGAGTGGCTCTCACATAGAAATGCATCCTGAGCACTCTATCCGAGAAGGTTAAGTCAACCTGCGCAAGGGTGAGGAAATCATCATACAGAGGGGAGCGAGAGATGGGATCTCATTTAGTATCCAGGGTGTAGTGGCCCCGAAGAATACCCTCATTTGCTAATCTATCTACAACCTTGTTGTTGGAGCATTTGATAAGAGAGTGAATAATCAATTCGATCTGGGGTATAAGAGATTGGATGCATTTTTACATTTCAGCCAGATTTCAGGTTAAGGATATTTTGTTAATGGGGGACCCTTTTTAAAACTTATTGAGCATGTGAATGATAAGTTGGGAGTCCCCTTCGAGAATCAATTTTGTGATAGCCTTCCCAAATTACAATGGTGAGCCCTTTTTGAATAGCTTGAATTTCAACAACGTTATTGCTTTTAATTCCTATATGGTTAGCAAACAACCACATCAGGTGGTTAAATTCATTGCTCAAGGCTCCCCTAAAGCCTGTAAGGCCCATATTACCTTTATAGGTCCTATCAAAATTAAGTTTGAGGAAGCCTACAAGAAGAGGGGGCCAATAGGAAGGAGAGGCAATGCTAGAAGAAGAGAAGAGTTTGTTGGGAGAGGGGGAGGGGATGTGTAGGTCCAAGGCTTTGAAGATAAGGTTCTCCTAAGAAGGACATTCCAATTCTTACATATACCAGCTAGTAGTGAGAGTAGTTTCCCTGATATTTAGTTTGCTCTTCCTCCATATAAAGTTTGTTTCCATATGCTCACCTTTGTAGATCCATTGATTTTGTTCCTTCCATATTTTCCAAAGAATAAATCAAGGGAAGAGTTTCCATGCTCGATTAAGAATTGGGTTGGATAAAGCATAAGTTTGCTAGTGCTCTATGGTTGTGATGAGATTGTGTCTTTGTGATCTATGGTTGTAGTGAGATTGTGTCTCTGACGGTCAGTTGCACAAAAGAGGAGAGCACCTTGATATCATAGGTTTATTGGAGAAGGGGTAGGATTTTACCACATGTTCCATGGGTTCCCCATCATTGTTGCACAAAGGACATAAAGTAGGGCCATAGAATCCTTGATGGATCAATTTTTTCCAAGTGAGGATTTTGTTGTGGCTTAGTAACCAAAGAAAAAATAAACTTTCGGCCATAGATTTTGGGTCCATATTTTGTCCCAAATATCTTGAGTGGTGTGATCCCGGTGCCCTGTTGTAAGGTGATAAGCTTCATAAAGGTTGAAACAACCAGTTGTTCTATATCCCAAACGAAGCTAGTTCGATCCATCTTGGATTCCTATTTTCTTGTTTGAAAGATCTTGTCATAATTTATCCCAATTTAGGTCATGTGGGAGTGGCTTTTGGTGCTCCTTAGGGAGCTAGGAGCGCCAAATGTCTTCAGGTTGGGGAGGGAACCAATATTGTTGAAGCAAAAATTTGTTTCTTGAGGTCATTTGAGAACACATGGAATGGAGGTCATGCTAATATTCAAGGGGGAGAAATGTTGCCAGGCATCGTCCCAAAATAAAGAGTGATTTCCTTCTCTGACCTCCCATAATTAGTGTTGATGGATGAGATCTATATTGTTCCATGAAACATTCCAAATGTCGGAGCCTTGAATTTGGCCTTCCAGTCTAATGATATTGTGGGGAGCAATGTGGGAACAATAATTTCTATGCACCAGAGAATTTCCTTGGAATTGAACCATTTCCACCAGGTTTTAGCACCAAGGACCGAACTAACAACTTTTTGGATGTCGCAAGCCAAGACCCAAAGTTTTGGAAAGCACAACTTTTCCCAGGAAACTAGAGCCCATTTCTTGTCTTTGCATTCTCCTCCCCAAATAAAGGTTCTTTGAAGGTTGTGAACTGCTTTTAGAATGAACTTGGGGGATGCAAGAGCTGAGAATAATAGAGATGAATTGCTTGCAAAGCAAATTTTAGTAAAACTAGGCGTCCATGGGAGTTGAGGGATCTGAAGGATCAACTAGCAATTTTTTTGTTCATCCTGGAGAGGAGATATTCCTAGGAAGAATTGCATAGTCCATTGTCAATTAGGGGGCCACCGAGGTATTTGGACGGAAGGAAACTCCTTTGAAATCCAAGAATCCTATAGATGTGTGGCTGAACATCAGGAGCATTGTTAAATAAAAATAATTGTGATTTTGAGAGTTTGATAGTAGTACTTGAGGCCTCCATGAAGTCAAAGAGGAACTTTTGTGTGGCTCTAGCTTCACGAACTGAGGGTTGAACCATAAGCAAGGTGTCATTGAAAAACTACTGATACAAGATTGGGTGATTGTTTCCATGCAATCCAAGGCCTTTGATTTTGTTGTCTACAACCATTGCTTTGATAGCTCCACTAAGACCTTTTATCGTCAAAATGAAGAGGAAAGGAGATAGAGGATCACCCTATCTTATACCCTAGGAAGGAGAGATGGTGGTGGAGGGAGAGCCATTAACCATGATAGAGAATAAGGAAGCATACGTAAGGTTCAACACTCATTTGATCTAGGGAGGGGAGAAACCAAAGGCCCAGAGATTATGGTGGGTATATTGTGAGCTTAACTTGTTAAGGCTTTGGACATGTCAAGATTAATGAGAATGCTTGAAGATCTGGTAGTTTTGAGGGAGTGCATTACTTCATGGGTGAGGATGACCCCATCCAATATTTTTCGCCTTCCACATAGCCAATTTGTTCTTGGGAGATTAGGAAGGGTAAGAGGGCCTTTAGGTGATTGACGACGACTTTGTGATAATCTTGTAAGCTACATTCCATAGGGAAATTGAGAGAAATTTACATGGGTCTTATACTTTATCCTCCTTGGGGATCAAGGAAAGGAAAGTGACATTTGCCGATGGAAGAACATTGGCAAATTGGCAAGAGTCTTCAACCAAGTTCCACACATCAAGTTTTATGATTGTCCAGCCGGCTTGAAATAAATTGGTAGTGAAGACATCTAGGCTTGGTGATTTTACCTTAGGAATTTCAAAGACTGCTTGTTCCACTTTTTCAAGGGAAATGGGGTGCATCAGGGCTTCATTCTATCGTAGAGAGACAAGATGGGGGATATGGAAGGTGATTTTCTGATTCGCAGGTCATCTTTCTGCTTCAGGTTCAATGAGAAGAGATTTGAAGAAGTTAACCAATTCTTGCTCCATTTCTACATGTTCAATGAGAATGTAAACTTGGTTGTCCTTTAGCAAGTTGATGCAATTATGATTCTACATTTGCACAATGGATCGATGAAACAATTTATAATTCTTTTCTCTCTCTCTTAGCCATCCGGCCCTCGATTTTTGTTTCCAAAGAATCACTTCATGTATGTCCCTAATGTTGAGAATGGATTAAATTTGCACTCCCTCCTTTATTAACTACTCTATTCTTTCTTCCATGATCATTGCCTGTTGGACTTGTTCCATTCGATTTTCTAGGTCCTGATGGGGGATTTAAAGATATTTTTGAATTCCTCTTTGTTCTAAGTTTTGATATTTTGCTTGATGTGCTTAAGGTTTTGTTTAAACCTGTACATTGAAGAGTGAGAGTTTGGGTCAAATTATGTCCACCATTGTTTTATATTGCCATCGAAGTTGGGTTGATCGATCTAGAAGCTTTCAACTCAGAATGGTCGATTAAAGGCACTTCCTTTGATGTCAGTGTTTATCTTGATGGGAAAATGATTTGAACCTCCACATGGGAGAATGGAGGCTGATGATTGGAAGCCAACTAACATTAATGAGTCAAAGACCAAAAAGTGGTCAAGTTTGTAAGCTACTTAGTGCTGGACTCCTCTCCCATTGTTCGAAGTATGCAGGTTGTTTCCCGTCTCTAGATCTATGACACTTAGAAGTCTAATGGTGTGAAGTATTGAGAGTCGTGATTTAGTATTCTAAGGCTACCACATTTTTCATCCAAGGAGGTAATAATATTGAAGTCCCCACCAATGATTCAGTGAGAATTTCCTATGATGGGTTTAATATTTCAGATGGAGTTGGGGAAATAGAGTTTGTCTAGGATAGAATAGGGACCATAGACATTGGTGAGAAAGATGGACTTTGAAGAGCCTAAAGAGTGTACTTGGTTGAGAAGAAGTTGGATAAGGAGACCTCGGATGAGTTACAGAGGAAAGCAAGGTCCCTTGCGGCGCCCTACGCATGAAGAGAATTGATTTGTGATCCCTGCCATATGTGGGATGCTAGAACAAAAAAAAGAGTTCTTAGACATTTTGTTTCTTGTAGCATGACTATAGTTGGTTTTTCCTTGAGGATGTTTTTGTTGAGAATCCTATGTTTCATTTTACTATTGAGGCCACAGATATTCCAAGATAGAATCTTCATGAGAGATGGAGAGGGTTGGGGGGGAATTCGTTTGTAATGAAGGAAATGCATCTCGAGTTAACAAGAAGTTCTCTCAATTCTTGGAGAATTTTCCTATTGCTTCTACGACCTCTCTTTTTTTCCTCCTTGTGGGGTTTAGAGTTATCATGAGAAGGATGAGTTTTCACTCCTGAGGTGGGAACATAGTGCTTACCTTTGGAGGTTGATTCTCTGTAAATTTTACTGCAGATGACAGAATCTTTCAGTAGTTGGACATGTTTATCTGGCATGGAGTTTGGGTCATGTCATTCGCAAGAGGCTATTATGGATTGAATATCAAGATCATTGAGATCCATCTCATCTCCATCTTCAGAATCAACCTGCTCGGGACATTACTCCGACATTTCCTCCTCTATATTTTCTAGGTTTGAGGTGTTCAGATCCATGGTTTTTTGGTGCTTGGTGTTATCATATGAAGCATAGTTGTCCTTTATGCCCATATCTACTTGTGCTTCTTTGTGAGGATTGTTTTTATATTCTTTATAATTATGGGAGAGGCTTTGAAAGGTGTTTTTGTTTTTGAAATCGTTGTTGTAGTGCATAGTAGTTAGGTTTCTCCGAGATATCCTCCGGGTTGAAACCTGATCAAAACCCTCAACATCTCGTGAGGGGAGTGATCAACTAGGTTTGACTGGGTGTTTAAGGGACAGTCTCTGAAGAGGTGGTCATGCTCATGGAATTGACGATAGCGAAATGGTATGTGCTCATAGTCCAAAGGTTGAACCCATTCGTGTCTTGATATGTGAGATCGATTGAGTCTAGTAGGGATTTGGAGAGGTTTATGTATACACATATACGAGCGTAGGAGGTGCAACGACCCTTCTTGGTCACCCCAAAAATATTTACAAAGGACCCTAGCGTATTTCCAATCCCCTCCATAATTTCCTCATCTCGGAATTCATGTGGGAGTGGATATAGGTGGATCAAAACAGGGACAGTCATGAATTCTTCCTTCTCTAGATTGAAGCGCTCTGTCTAAGCATCGAAATGTATCCCTACTGAGTTGGAAAAGTATGGTCTATTTTTTAAGACACAATCTTTCCCCTCAGATTGGAAAAAATGGTGGTGAAAAACTCTTTGGAACCCAACTTGAGGTCAATCTAACCTTTGTGCTTCCAAGTTGTTTGATCCACCAAATGAGGGCTTTCTCAGTAGGCTATATGCCCATGAATTTTCCTATGAAGGCATGATATTGCATAAATTGTATGTAGCTTTCGGTTTGGTAGAGGTGTTTTCATACTTTGGATTGTCCTTAGTTGTGGGAAGGCAACTTGGGGTGGTTCCGGAACTACTTTGATTCTAATCTTTTTCTTTTTGGTTTGTCGATTGTTCGCTAACTTTTGGATTTGTATTCTTTCCATTTCCTGGAGTAGTGTGTTCATTTCGACTTTTATCATCTGGAGTCAAAGTATGGTTGTTGGGACCATTGTGGCGGCATGCAAGTATTCAGTTGTAGGAGGGAGCCACACTCCCTCATCTAGTCACAACCATGAGGGGCTTGGAACCCTAGACTTAACAGAAAAAAACCCTAAACTAGTTTATAGTGCAACCAAAATGTAAAACAACATGATAAGTTCACTTCAATATTTGGTTTAAAAATAATATGTTTATTGATTATCTTTATATATGTAACTAATTACTTTGAGAAAGTTTCTAAAGATAAAACTCTCTATTTCTTTGTATACTCTAGTATAGGAAAGTACGATGATCGATGCCTTTGACGAAAATGATGACCTCGCATATCCACCTGAAGATGACCCAGTTGACTTAGCTTATCTACGAGTAACACCAGTAATCTAATTTTAAGGTCATTTCCAAGACAGACACCAAATTGGTGTATGAGACCCCCTTGTTTTTGGGACAACCCCCCCTCCGTGCAACAATTTGACTACAAAAATATATTATACAATTAATTAATTTAATATATTGTTTTAATAATTAAATAAATTATTAATTAGTTGTACGATTTAGAATGTTCTAAATGTTTTATAAAATAAAAATTAAATTTTATATAGGATGACCATTTACACTCTTCATATGTAAGTTTTGTTCTCACACACATGGGGTCTTATAAATTGTGTGGTTTCATCCCACTTGAATATTCATAATAACTTGTTCACGATCTCTAGATATTTTGTTGGTATAACATTATGAACCATTTCAAAATCAATGTTAAATATTCCTTTTATAGAATGTTGGTGTGCTTGCTAAGTTCATGTAGTTGTTCCTAGTCTTTAGGAAGCTGTTGAAACTAGTTGGAGTGAATCTCTCACACCCAATTAAATGTTTCCTAAAATGGTGTGAGGTTGAGATATTTTCTCATAGATAAAGGTAGTTCTCCTATCTTGAGACTAAGCTTGTGTATTTATATGTACTATATTTTCTTTGTTTAGTGAATAGAGCTTTGGCACTCTTTTGGTTTGTGCATAATAACATAAACTCTCACATTTCTCAATATGGTCTTAGAGACGAACTGGCTTAATTCCCTTATGGGAGGCCAAGGGACCTTGGAAGAGAAATAAATTCTGTGTAGATGAATAAACTCATGTAGTCAAGAGTAGTGTGTTTGTGTGAGAGAGCGTATTCAACTCTCATTTCTCAGTTATCTAGCTTTGAGCCTTGGATATTGTTGTTGGATTTGATTTCATCCATATCAAGGCCTTCATTCTAAAATTGCGGAGTTGTTTCTTTGATTTAGAGATCCAAGGAGCACGACCTTCCTTGCAGTAGCAACACGACCTCCTATCAAAAGTTTCTAAAAATATGGTGCTTTTATTGGACAACTGAGAGGGTGGGGGGTGAATTAGTTATTACTATTCTTAAACAATTATTCCCATTTTAAACTATTTACAAAACACTCAATGAAGATCACAATAATGCAGGGAGGTAAGCAATAGAATATTCAACATCAATCACACACATGAAATATACAGAGATAGATATTTCCTGAGGAAACCCATAAAGAGAAAAACCTCTTCTTCTTGATATGATAAGTAATTTTTATTTTCTGTACATTATCATTATTGAGAGCTCCAGCTCCTCTTGAGGCTACAACCTCTATTTTACAAGCTGTGACTTGTTGAGAGCACCAACTCTTTGGTTTCTCTAGCACCCACTAGAAGGAAGCACCAACTCCCTGGTTTCTCTAGCACCCACTAGAAGGAAGCATCAACTCCCTAAGTGTTCAAACACCAACTAGATGGAAGCACCAACTTCCAGTTGCACAGGAACTAACCTGTATAACATAGAACAATAGTTCTCCCTTGCACCACCCTGCCACCCTGGGTTTTCTAGCTGCAATCAGATGGAAGCTACGACTCCCTGTTTTCAAGCACCCACTTGAAACTCTGAGGACAACAATCCTCCCTAGCACCTCCCTACTGCCTTGAATATAAAAACTTTTTTCCTAAAATTTATTACAGTGATATAGTGTTTGTCAAAAGGCTTACCAGTCTCATCATTGTTCTGTGGCATTGCTCTGCTCTACCTGCATCAGTGTCTTCCTTCTCGCATCTCCTTGAGCTTTCTGTTCTTCTTCTCTGTCTCTGAATGAGCACCTAAGCTTTCTCTTCCTCTCTCAGATAAGCATTTATGCTCTGTCTCTTTCTTTTGCGCTTTATGCTCTGTGTATTATTTCCATTCAATGTGCTACGCCTCTTCTATGTGTTTCATCTATTGCACACAACATGCTTCTACCCACATGAATAACTCTCAACAGAAGCAACCATCTCTTCTTTGTTCTACGCATATTTACCATGTCAAGTCCTCTGCCAGGGCATACACTCAACTCTTCGTCCTCTATGGCGATCATCATGAGTTTGTTCTTCATTAGTGGTCGTTATCCTAAGATTCTTCGGCTTCTTTGGCAGTTACAGTCTTCGATGCATTTCAATCTGTCAATTGTCTAAATGATGAATCTCGACTTCACTGGCAGTTACCTTGAGACTCTTCGGCTCCTCTGGCAGTCACCCTACAACTCCTCAAATTCTCTGGTAGATGCAATCACTTTGTTTTGGCAGTTACTCAGAAAAATTCCACGCGTTCATCCCTTTGGCGCCTTTTCCCTTTCTGAGAAATCTACACAGTGGGCGTTAGATTTTATGGCTAAGCCCCTTCCTTTCACATGACCACCAGCAAAGACCAGGGTCCAATCACTTCAGGACATCGCATTTCAGGTCATCTATCATGAGTCACTTCAACTCTCCTAACTCCCAATCTCTCGAACTCCAAAGTTGAGCCTAGTGACGTGCTAGCTCCTCCCTCGATATGACCTTGGGCGATGAGCTCACGTGACCATGTGATTGCGGGTGCATCCAAAGGTGGTTTTAGACCAAAATGCTTTTTGCCTCGCAATTCACTATGAGCCTCCACGCGTCCTTTCTCCAAAACCGTGGTTTCGATTGCGGCCTGCTCACAAAAAATTAATACAAGAGCATGTTCTGGCCCCGTAATGTGATGGGACCATTGATCGCATGATCTTGACGGTTCTCCTAAATGGACGGTTCAGATCTGTCCTCTCAAGTCTGGGGACCATATCTCACCTTCCTACATCAACGGGTGAGAGTTACTTCAGGATTCGGGCTCCAGGAATTTCAAATCTCAAACCCTGTTGCTGCTGACTAGATATCTTCTGGAATGGAAGATCTGTTGACATTTGTCCTCTTCAATCAATGGCTCTGCCTTCTTTTCTTTGTCCACACACGATCCTTAGTCTCAACAATCAGGTGACATGTGGCCCTCCAAACCAATGGACGAGATCAATTTCTCCTTTCGGACTTTGGGAGTTTCGATTCTCAAACTCCGCTTACTCCCAGAGCATTTCACCCGGAGTCCACGATACAACGACGC
>JASDQU010256987.1:0-15514 GCA_032191745.1 Picea mariana
TATATATATATATATATATATATATATATTGTGTGTGTGTGTGTTCTCATGTAAAATAAAGCATTAAAATAATAATAAATAATAATAAATTATGTCTACTCCATATATATTAACGACGAATCTATCAAGTGCCAAGAGGGATCAAATCTCTAGAGGTGAAAACCTTTTTTAGAGTGAAAAACTTGAGGAATGTTTGCAAACCTTTAACCATTCCTAAAGTTTTTCACTTTAAAAAAGGTTTTCACCTCCATAGATTTATCATTTGATCCTCTATAGATTTATCATTTGATCCTCATAGGAAGAATTGGAGGGGGGTCCAATTTCTTATCTTGGAGAGATGCTAAGACAAGAAAATTGGGAGGTTATTGTGCGGGCACAATAAATTCCAAACTTGACCACTTATTAGTCCAAATTTTACCTTAAATAGAAACTCGACCCATGCAGGCTCAGTGTTGAAACTGTAGCTTTGCTTATGCAGGCTCAATGTTGAAACCGTAACACTGATACCACAATGTAATGTCTCCATCCATCCAGGCTGGGCCACATCATACAATATCAATTTATGATGTTCTGTAACCCTTTTGTAACATCCTCGTTACAAAATTGTAACATCATTCAACTTACTACTAAACAATTCTATTCCAAAATTCACTGCACGGATTCTACTCTAAACACAATTATATGCAGTATCACCTGAAGTAACACGCTCAACCCCAAGATGATTCATTCCAAACAACTTATAACAACAAAAGTAATACAAAACAACTGAGAAAAAGCATACTGAACACACAACACTACTATGCACGCAACCATTATGGCATCACACACCAAATTTTTTCTCCTTGCGCACACAGACTGCTTCCCTCTGTGCAAAAGTAAATCCATCCTCTAGTGCACTATTGGTTTGAATTCACTCTTGCTATCATTCTTGGGCTGACCCAGGTTCATATCTACTATGGTTTCCAACAAAACCCCCTAAAACTATCGACCCTTCTAGTAAACCAGTAGGCAATGTTATCCCTTAGCTTAGGAATAACTAAGGAGATTATGTCTCGAGGCCCACATGTCCTAGACATGGAGTATCGAGAGCCATATTGACATGAGCCAAGCCCCGGAGGGCCCATCCTTCTTCTTCAATGCCTCCATATTGTCAGCAGCAACAACATCCATCCCATCAGCCTGGTCCTGAAGCAACAGTGGGTCTTGCTCCATGAGGTAATGAGTCTGGGTATCATGGTATGTGTCACTCTGATTATAAAAACATTTGAATATGTGCACTTAATTATCTTTTTCTTCATGAATTGTGCTTGGAATTTATTCCTTTTGAATTGTCCATACTTTGGTAGATGACATAATTCCCTAGCAAGTTGGTTCCCTTAGGAGTGAGTTTCCACTAGGTGGGTTTATGAAAGGTCATCATCCATTCCCACCATACTTATCACTTTTCATCATCTTCCCTCTCATCTATCCCCTGCATTGGTTTGGTCGTTGGGTTTGCCAAGCTAGTTAAGGGTTGTACCTTGCCTTGTGGGAAGAAGGGGCTAAGGGGCCAGAGGGTAAAAGTAGTTGGAAAAATATAAAATCCAAAAGATAAAACCTTTAGATGCTTCACCCAGGGATCCCCGAGAAAGCAATAAAAGGTTTCTTAGTAAGAAAAAGGAGAGACCCATAAATTAAATAAACTCAAGACCTAGTTGGAGGATAGGGGGTCTCATCACAAGCCAACCTATTAGTTACATGGGCATGTAGCAGTATAACACTACTACTCAGCTGGTCACCACACCAGGGTAGTGGCTCTTGGTAGCATATCCAAGAGAAAGGGGGTCTCATCATGAGCCAACCTTCTCATCTCCGTGAAATGCTTGTGGGTAACACTATCAACACTGGTCACCATGCCAGGGAAGTGTCCCCCAAATATTCTCTTAAAAGAAAATATAATAAGATAAAAAGTAAAAAGGCATTGAATGGGCTAGGAAACATTTGCATCCATGACAAGGTGCAACTCATCCTCTTCAGAGGAACCCACAGGTAAGCCCTACATTTCCCTGTCATCACTGCACCCCTTGCCCAGACATCCCCATACCATCTCATGCACTTACATGACCTATATTAGTCTTCACCTAGAAACATCCCACACCTAAGGAGAATTATCCCAATAGGACGTCCTGAAACCCTCTCCAAACCTAGCTTGTATAATAGCATAACATCTTTGAGCACTTGTCCAGGAAAGGGGGGTTTCATGCATATCTTTAGGTAACTTGATTATTAGATGTGATTGACATTGTTATGATCTATATGGCTTATGATCCCATCGAGGTCGTACTTGTTGTTGCTGCAGGACCACGCCCGATGGACATGTATATATGGGGAAATGATTAGCTTGGAACTCCATAGGGATAAAATCCCACCAGATGGATGTTGAAACCCCATCTAGGGGAAAACATATACCAGAGGCTTGCACTAGAGAGAGAGGAGGGCGTTCCACCAGAGACAACTTGCTAGTCCTAGACCTAGGGGGTCTTTCTCTCCCACCATGATTTTGGCCCTTGAAGGCCCTTGCCATCATCATTCAAATCCTTAACGTTACCTAGTTGAGGTATCCAACTTGATGACAACTTTGGTTGGCATGTGTGGAAGTTCCTGAGGGGTTTTAAGCCCCAACGTTTCACTTGGAGGGATAAGATTCTAGCAAGAAGGCTAATGTACCCTAGGAGGGGCATGACGTCACCCTAAAAGGATAAAATTAGGGTTTTATTTGACATTTTTGTGTAAAATTGCATTTTCTCATGTAAACTGGCCATGTCGGCCTTTTTGACCTAATTTTGTAATTAAAGGTCATTTTGATTGTATAAATAAGGGATTTGTCCCTTGTACTTTTTCATAATTCTTTCACTCACTAAGTGGGGTCTGAAATTTGGCTCCTTTGAGGCTCTTTGTCTGAAATTAAGTGGTTCGCAACTCTTGGATGAGGCTTATATTGGTGTTTTTGGCATTTTTCTTGGTGGAAAGTCTTCAACTAGGATAATTGCTAGATTATTCTTGGTGAATGTAAGTGAATTTCTACAATTCTTCTTTACTTTGAATGGTTATAGTACATTTACTTTTCATTTTTCCAATATTATGAAATTGCTAGCTTAAAACCCTAGGAGATCAAGAACATGTTATTATCTTTGTCTTAATAGTTTTTTCACCTACTAGATTGTGCTAGAAAGCCTACCTTTTGAAGCATTGTGCTAGAGCCATACCATTGTAACACTCTAGAATCATTTTCTTCATCAAGACATTATTTACTTCAAGATTGAGCTAAAGAAGAAGGAAAACCGCTAGGGCCTAGGGTTACCTACTTTCTAGTAGCCATTTTCCTTCTAGGGTTTGTTGATTGAGGTCTTGAGTTACCAACACCTTTGATCCATATTTTATGAGCAGAAAAAAATGAATACAGTTTATTAAAAGATTCTTAACACTTAATAATAGAGATACAGTAAAAATAGTTTTCTATTCAATAAGGAAATAAGATGAAATTGTAAAAAGAAGCGGAAAACAAGCTTGTTGGAATGGTGGCGGCTTATCTTTGAGAAGAGATGTGATGATTGCGCTCATTAGAAAGAAGATTGTTACAATGAGGATCTGAAGTCCTTTTATAATAAACATGAATGTCAAAAACCCTAGACATCCAAAAAACTAACCCTAGGAGATAAAGCGCCAAAAGTCATGTGGGTCCCGTTTGTGTAAGTTAGTACATCAACTTCTCGTGGTCGTAACTTTTGCATATGATCTCCGTTTTAGGCGCACGATAGCCTATTGGAAAGGTCTAGCCGAGAATAAATTTTTTTGACTGGCCCAGGACAATCCATTGGGAAATCACCTAGGCCCCAAATCCCCAAAAAATGTCGTTTAGGGCCTCAAAATGACCCCGAAAGTTTGGAACTCGAAAAACTGTCGAAAAACTGCCAAGGTGGAAAACTATTTTTTGAGCCAGTGGAATAGCTGGGTGGCCACCGATATCCACCTGGATCAATCCTCCCTTGTTAGGAAGCAATGGTCTCCACTGCATTGAGTTCCCCCATCAGATGAGAAAATTTCTGTTGAATTTTTCTCTGGTGAGCCACTTTCCTTGGTGTAGGAGTTGTCCTAATTTGACGACTCGATAAAGCTGGATCCTTTGTTGTCAAGTGACCTTGATATGTGTGTCCACAAACTAATCATTGGATGCCTATTGCATAAAATCAGGTTTGAGCTCTGTTGGTGTCAACTACTCTTCTATCTCTGAGATGTCCAATAATGGTGGGAAATATGGCCGAAGGACAGCCACGTTGAAGACTGGATGCAGACCAAGGAAGGGGGGAATGTTGAGCTCAAAATAATTGTCACCCATAGCCTTGGTGATGGTGTACGACCCATAATCGAGTGGGTGAAGCTTTCGATGGGGCCCTGTAATGCATTCTTTCTGCAAATGCAACCAAACTTTGTCGCCCACCTGAAACTTATGTGGCACCCGATGTTGATCATGGTACTGCTTATACTTGGCATTAGACTTATGTAGAATATCCTGAACCTGTTGGTGGATGTACTAGATCTTCTCAATGAACCAGGTGGCTTTGTCATCTTCTGGTGGAGTAGGGGACGAGTTGACCAAGGTGGTCTCCAGGGGTAGTGCAACATCCATGGGGTCCAATGGTTGGAATCCCAACCCCACATGAAAGGGGTTGTGGCCAGTTGAGCTATGCAGGGCTCGATTGTAGCTATGTTGGACATAGGGAAGATTCTCATCCCATATGTGAGGGTGTTTTGAATTATACATGTGCAGGATATGTATGACCATCCGATTGATGACCTCAGTTTGGCCATCTGTCTCTGGGTTGAAGGTAGTGGATTTGGTGAGCGTGGTATCCAGCAGTGACCAGAGGCTCAACCAAAATGATCTGAGGAACCGAATGTCATGATCTGAGATAATGTTTTGTGGGATCCCAAAATGTACCCATACTCGTTCAAAGAAGAGCTTGGCAATGGCTTCTGCTGTGATGTTCTTCTTCCAGGAAACTAGAATTGCCATCTTGGAAAAGTGATCAACAGCCACAAAAACATAGTCATTTCCCCTCTTGGTGGACAGGAGGCCCGACATGTAGTCCATTAAGATGGATTCCCATGACTTGTTAGGAGTAGGAAGAAGGGTGTACAAGCCCTGTTTCTTAGTGGTCGGTTTGGCAATAGCACAGGCGGTGCAGGACCTGATATACTTGCTGAGATCCCATCAAAGTTTTGGCCCGTAGAAATGCTTCTGCAGCACTGCCACTGTCTTTTCGATGCCAAAGTGTCCTGCCACCTGACTGTAGTGAGATTCCCAAATCATCTTTGCACACTTTCTTGATGGAATGAAAATATGGCCCAGACGACACAACAACTCGTCCTGAAGATGGAAATTAGTGATCGTTGAGTTGGCACCCAACATTTGATAGGTGGTGGACAAGTCAGGGTCTATCTCATTGAGGTGGGGCCATCTATAGGTCTCGTGTCCGCAAGAGTCTAGCACCATGGTGAGTGTCGTGATTGGAGGTCGGCTAAGGCAGTCAACAACTCAATTGGTACTTCCTATTTTATACTTGATGTTGAGGTGGAACTGCTGTAAATATGTTGACCACTTCTGATGGCGGTCATTCTGCAATTTTCCTTGGGTCTGCATAAACTGTAGTGGCTTGTGATCAGTGTGGATGACTGTCCCCTTCCCAAGAATGTAATGTCTCCACTGGAGGCAGGCTTTCACAATGGAGTACATTTATTTGTCATAAGTAGGGTACTTACGGGAAACATTTGATAGTGTATGACTATGATATGCCACGGGGTGGCCGTGTTGAGTGAGAACGATGCCCACAACATAGTCTGAAGCATCTTTCTCGATCTCAAAGGGATGTTGTAGGTCCGGTAATGAAAGTACCATGGATGAGGACAACTACTTCTTCAATTCATCGAAGGATTGTTGTTGTGAAATGCCCCACATAAATGTTTTCGTACCGCCACCCATGGTTACTTGGATGAGGGCCCATGCGATATGAGAGAATCCCAGCACGAACCTGTGATAGAAATTTGTGAGGCCCAAGAAGCTCTAAATTTCACTGAGTGTGGTTGGGGCTGGCCAATCATGGATGACCTGGATCTTGTTTGGATCCACATGCACACCATGCTGATCAATGATGTAGCCTAAGTAATGGACCCTGTCCATGCTGAAGGAGCATTTTTCCAAGTTTTCATATAGTTTGTGTTGTCGCAGGGTGTGCAAAACCTACTGAATATGCTGCAAGTGTTCTGCCCAAGTCTTGCTATAGATGAGGATGTCATTCAAATACACCACTACAACAGTATTGGTGAAAGTTCATAGGATATTGTCCATCATCATAATAAAATTTGTTGGAGCATTTTTCAAATAAAAGGGCATGAACAGCCATTCAAAAATACCTTCGTTTGACTTGAAGTCAGTCTTCCATACATCTGTCTGTATTATTGGGACCTAGTGGTAGCCAAACTTAATATCAATATTGCTAAAGTATTTGGCCCCCGTGAGATGATCAAGAAGGTCGCCGATTCGGGGAATCAAGTACCGGTTTCGGACTGTGATTTTATTCAGAGCCCAATAATCAATGCAAAATCGCTAGGTCCTATCTTGCTTCTACACCATCATGATTGGGCTCCCACAAGGAGATGAGATGGGATGGATGTGCCACTTGTGGAGAATTTCTTGGATCTACCTCTTGATCTCCTCATTTTCTAACAGAGAGCGGCGGTAGAGTGGCCCATTGGGTAGTGGTGCGCCTGGGGTCAGATCGATGGGATGCTTGACCTGGTAGTGTAGAGGTACCCTGGTAGGAGAGGAGAATATATCTGAGTATTCTTCCATGACCTTATCCACTTGCTTCTGTTGTGTGGAGAGATCGGACGTGGAGGCCTTGGATGTGGCTGTGATATTTCGCTCACTCTGAGAGAGAATCACGAAGAAGACAAATTTTCCATTTTGAGAGATGACCTTCCTGGATTTCTTGGAAGAGATCAAGGAAATTTCACTAGGAGGGACTGCCTCGGGTATCCTGTACAATTTCCTGGTCAAAGTAATAATAACACTATGAGGCCTATACTCATATACAGCATGACGTTTCCATACATAAGTTTGGCCCAAAAGAACATTACAAACTTCAAGAGGAGAAGCATCACACAATACCTCATCTTTGAAGGGCTTGATGTTGTACGACAGGAGAAACTTTTGGCTGACATGGAGATCACTTCCTTGGCAGAGCCATCCAATGGTCTAGGGTTGTGGGTGCGGCGTTATCAGTAGGTCCAACCACTTGACGACCTCTGCTGATATGAGGTTCTTCTAGCTACTTCTATTAACGATGAAGTGCAGTGGAGTGCCTTTTACCCACATCTATGAAAGGAAGAGGCACTCTCCTTCTTCTCGCTCGCCTGGTTCACCGGGCTAGAGCTTGGTGGTAGCAACAGTGACACTAGGTTCCATGTTAATGATCCATATTCCCCTTTCTGGTTCTGACTGAGAGTCAAAACCTGCATCTGATTCAAAGGCTTTCACTTCAACCACCAATGACTCCTTTGAGCGACAGTCAGCAGTGTTATGCCAACGGATCTTATGGAAGTCGCACCACTTCCCAGTATATTTCTTTGTCTTTCTGGTGTCCTTCTTTGCTTGCGGCTTGGACTGGTTTTCCTAATACTTTCCATATTTTCTCTATCCTTTGTTCTGTGGGTTGGGGCCACCCTTTTCTGGATTTTGCTGTGAGGGGTTCGTAGGCCCAAATTGTCGCGTCTTTTTTTTGAGCTTTTGCTTGAATTTGAAGGCATATCGGTAGGTCGCACCCAAGGATGAGATTTCCATAAATTCCATTTTGATCTTGATGTGCCTATGCAGAGCACCATGATACTTGAGCACCATATGTTTCTTTGAATCTTTGATACCCATCTTGGTGCGTAAGGTATGGAATATATTTGTGAACTTTGGCATTGCTTGGTCTCTTTCTTACCATAGTGTGGTCCATTTGGTATACAAGTCGTCATAACTTCCGACAAGGTAGTATTGTTCCTTAATAGCACCCCTGAAGGATTCTTAGGTGGCCGTGACTTTAAATAATGAGGGTTCCTCTGTTTCCTTTTGCTCATAGAAAGTTTCCCACCAGTATTTGACATGGGGAACAACGAGGAGCGAAAAAGTAATATTTTCTCTATTCAAAAAGTTATGGACAAAAAAAATAACTTCTAGTATATTCAACCACTTGTTTACAACATCTACGTCTATCTGAACTTCAAATATAGGAATATCGAAGTTGATTTGTACCTTGAAGGGGGCGACACCTCCACTCGAGGAAGATGTGTCGCCTATTGGTAGACGCCAAAGGATTTGTGCGAAACTATCCATCATCTTCTTCCTTTGTTGCGTGAGGTATTCCTCAAGAATTTTTTTAAAAGGATCTCATATCCCTTCATCTTTCTTTTCTCCTACCATGAGATGTTGCTTGGGAGTGTGAGAGATTTTTTCCTCAAGCGAAACAAGCTCGAGACCCAATTGGGGACATGCATTAAGAAGACAAGGAGCAGACCACTCTGATACCACTGATCTGGATTTTATGAGCATAATGAAATGAATATAGATTATTAAAATATGATTAACACAGAATAACAGAGATACAGTAAAATTGGTTTTCTATTCAATAAGGAAATAAGTTGAAACTGTAAAAAGCAGCGAAAAACAAGCTTGCTAAAATGGCGGCGACTTATCTCTAAGAAAAGTTGTGATGACTGCGCTTATTCGCAAGAATATGGTTACAATGAGGATTTGAAGGAATTTTACAATAAACAAGAATGTCAAAAACCCTAGACATCTAAAAACCTAACCCTAGGAGATGAAGCGCTAAAATTCATGTGGGCCCCGTTTGGGTAAGTTAGTACATCACCTTCTCGGGGTCGTAACTTTTTCATACGATCTCCATTTTAGGTGCACGATAGCCCATTGGAAAGGTATAACCGAGAATAAATTTTTTTGACTGGCCTATGGCAGTGCCTTCGGAAGTCAGCTAGGCCCCAAATCCCCAAAAAACGTTGTTTAGGGCCTCAAAACTGCCCCAGAAGTTTGAAACCCGAAAAACTGCCAAAAAATTGTTTTTTGAGCCAATGGAATAGGTGGGTGGCCACCGATATTCACCTGGATCAACCTTAACCATCATCCCTCTTTTCCTTAGCCCACACATTATCATTTGATTCCTTCAAGATTGTTTATGCTAAAAGTGACTCCATTATCCCCAAAGACACTGATCTTGACCTTATGTTTGATTGATTGATGAAAACAACCTTCAAATCTTATACCTCAATCTATTTACTAACAATTCATAACCCTAGATTAGACTAATTCACTAACCTTCTTGTTGTTGTTACAAAAGTAAGCTACAACCAATTATTACAACAGTAAAAGCTCTTAAAATAAATTGCACAAGTTGATTTTTACATTGCCTCTTTAGATTCCGACAAATGCTAGCTTAGTACTATTCTTAGATTATCATTTTTGGTCATTTTGAAGCTAATTCAAGGCATTGATTATGAATCCATTTATATATATATACATTGCTGCTATAGATTTTTGTTTGCTTCATCTTTTATCAACTGGTTTCTTTCATTGACAAGTCCAAGGTTTTATGAAGCACTAACATCAAACTATACTTGAAAAAGATAATGTTTTTCTTGTTGCTTTGTTCTATGCAGGTACACTTAAGCATATCATTGCTTCATTTACTAAAACTTTGGGATTTTCTGATCAGTGTGACTTGTGATAGGGGATAACTTTCTTGATATCTAAACCTTTGCCTTCTCAAACCCCCAGGTCACTGGGGACGTCTCCCTTGGGATATCATCCATAAATAGAAAGAGGTTTCTTATTAAGGTGACAGTGATAGGACAACTTCTTGTTATGCCAATTTTCCCTCCTTTATCATTTTCCTTTGAGACAAATACAAATTGCGTGATAACATTTTGGTGCCACTGTCGGGGAACACTGAGTCATTTCTCCTCAAAGACAACACTTTTCGGTAAGCCTTTCCCCAAAATCCTTTACTTTGCAAAGCTTACCTAGTGACTCCACTGAGGGTGATCCCCTCATCCCTTTGATAGTTTCAAGAAAACTATCTGGTGACTTCAAAAACCTCAGGGAGGTACACCAACCCTCCCCAATCCTTCAAAAGAAAACCTCCCTGAAACTCTCCTATAGTAAAATCATTATTTGGAGGTAATATTCCCTTGAACATAATGTCTAGCATAGGAAATCAGACTGTTAATCCAAACCAAGACAATAACCAAAATAAATGGCCATCCAAGCTATTCAAACCACTAGACATGACAGGTATACTAGGATACCCTAGGAAAATGCCCCGTAAGTATGAAAAGTGGTTTCCTAAATTCACTGGAAATAATGTAGTAAGTGCCAAGGATCATACAAGAAATTTTTGGGCATTCTTCCAACTTCATCCCATCGGTGATGATGCTGACCATCTAGCTATGGAATTGTTCTCTACTACCCTCCTTGTTGGCTCTAGATGCTGGTACAATGGGATCCCTGATGATAGTATTAAAACCATGGATAGGTTGGAGGAAGTATTCCTCAAACGATGGAGTATCAAGGAAGACACCAACATGATGTTGATAAGTCTGAATAAACTCATGAAACAAGAGAATGAAACCGTTAGATAATTCCATGAAAAAATTGAAAATTTGATGCAAAAAGTCCTAGTAAGCCATCATCCATCTGATAGTTTCCTTCTTTTCCTTTATACCAAATCCTTTACATGATAGTTGGGATATCTCCTCAGATACAAATCCCCTTAGAAAATCCAATAATCCCAAGAGGTAGATACAAGGATTGAAGACAATCTTTCTTCATCTAGAGTTGAACCTTTCTTAGCCCCAAGAGTCAAAATGGACACTAAACCTAATATAGTCCACAATGTTGAACCTACCTCAGACATTAGTGCTATCTTAGCAAAGTTACAAATAAATGTATATGGCATGGTAAAAAACCAAGAGTTGATGATGAATAGGATTGTCAACCTAGAAAGAACTCAACAACAAGCCCGTAGGGTTCCTTACAAAGGACAATTCCAGAAAGGGAACCAAGTTTTTATACCAAAGAATGATCAAGAGGTTCCTAATACTTTATCCCCTGCAAATATAGTAGATGAAAACCCTTGGTGCTTACAATGAAGTGAGTCACATTGGGAGCATGAGTGTCCTTTCAACAATGGTAATCATGGCCAAGTGAACATAGTTAACCATACCATTGAAAATAATCAATATTTCCTTGGTGTTTCAGTCGAAGAACATAAAGAGGGAATAAAGGAAGCAACCAGGAAGGCTAGGATGGAGGTGATAAATAACCTTGATCAAGAATCAAGAGAAAAGTTGAGGAAACAATAATTCCAAGTGTATACTAGAAAAAAAATAATGAACCAACCTCTCTCTACTGGTCATGTGGCATCACAAACAAGACCTCCACCCATGAACATACTCCTTCATAAGAATCCTCCCAAGGATGAAAAAATGGATTTGAACTTTGAATTTGAAGGTGCATTATAAAAAATGCACGTGACCATTCCCTTGAGAGAAGTCATCAAGGTCCCATCTGTTAAAGAAAGGTTCGATTTTTTTTTCAAAGGCTCAGATGGACCAATGGAACCTCCTATTATGTTACAAGCCGATCACTTTAGGGTTCAATATGATGGACATCCACCTTTCTTCATGACCTTATTTCTCAATAAAAATTTCCTTAACAATTGTATGCTTGATTCAGGGGCAGGTGCTAACATCAAGTATTTGAAGGTCATGGAAAAATTGGGCCTAAAGGTCACACGACCTTACATGAATGTGTGTGGATTTTATTCCAGAGACATAGCCACTCATGGGGTAGTTGAGAATATTGAAGTATGCCTTGGAAGATACCCTGAGAGAGTGATCCACATGGATATTGTGGTGGTGGATGTCCCAGATGTGTGGGGAATGTTGTTTTCCAAGAAGTTTGTTGCAATGCTCGGAGGCACCCTAAAGATGGATCTCACATATATTAATGTGCCTATGAATGATGGAACAATAAGAAGCCTCTCGAATGTGCCAATGAAAAAAATCCATGTGCAATAAATTGGTGATGACATTGGAACTAACGAAACACATGAACCATTCAAATAAATTCCTCCTATATTTTCCCCTGCTGACATGTCTTTTGATACAGAAGAAGACTTTGATCAGATACAATGGTCGAAGAAGGAGGAGTATCGAAAAATCCTGAACAAATATAAAGACAAATAAGTTGGGGCTGTCAAGTTATTAAAGAAAGGAGAAAATGACATACTGATCCGACTATCCCAGCAATAGGTTTTCACAGCATAATCCCACACTCCTCCCTCAAGACAATACACTAGGGTTGTACAAGAGACAACCAAATTCAAGAAAAAGGATTAAAAAGAGGGAGATACAGTCTATATGTGGGATACAAAGAAGGGAGAGCCTACTAATGTCAAGGGAAGTGCACAATTTTGTCTTAGACCCTTCACAGTTGGAAGAAATTCAGTCAATGATGCCTACTATTTATCTACATTGGAAGGAAGAAGGTGCCCATTACCAGTTGGTGGAAACCTCCTCAAACCCCATTGAGGGACAAAGACTTGGATTCACAGGTAAGTAGGTAGGCATTTGGATTCATTGTGTATACCATCTGCATTTCATGCTAGAGTAGTTGTATTTCCATTTGTATATATGGCTTGATTACTTTCATTTTTATTGTACCATATATGAGCCAGGGGTGATATCACCACCCCAAATGATTACTAATAGATTTTTTTGAGATCTAGAAGGTAACATGTCATACCAAAGATGTTGAGGTTCTCATGCACTCTACGGTGAGAACATGTCCCCAATTTGGAGCCAGATGTTATCCCCTAGCCTAGGGATAACTAAGGAGATTATGTCTCGAGGCCCACAGGTCCTAGACATGGAGTACCGAGAGCCATATTGACTTGAGCCTAGCCCAGGAGGGCCCATCATTCTTCTTCAATGCCTCCATATTGTTAGCTCCAGCAACATCCATCCCATTGGCCTGGTCCTGAAGCAACAATGGGTCTTTCTCCATGAGGTAATGAGTCTAGGTATCATGGTATGTTTTACTCTGATTCTCAAAACATTTGAATATGTGCACTTAATTCTCTTTTGCTTCATGACATGTGCTTGGACTTTATGCCATTTGACTGTCCATACCTGGGGGGATGAAATAATTCCCTAGCAAGTTGGTTCCCTTAGGAGTGAGTTGCCACTAGGTGGGTTTACGAAAGGTCATCATCCATTCCCACCATACTTATCACTTTTCATCATATTCCCTCTCATCTATCCCCTGCATCAGTTCGGGCATTGGGTTTGCTAAGCTAGTTAATGGTTGTACCTTGCCTTGTGGGAAGAAGGGGCTAAAGGCCCAGAGGGAAAAAGTAGCTGGAAAAAGATAAAAGACAAAATATAAAACCTTCAGATCCTTCACCTAGGGATCCCCGAGAAAGAAATAAAAGGCTTCTCAGTAAGAAAAAGGAGGGACCCATAAAATAAATAAACTCAGGACCTAGTTGGAGGATAGGGGTCTCATCACGAGAAAACCTATTAGGTCCATGGGCATGTAGTGGTATGACACTACTATTCAGCTGGTCACCATGCTAGGATAGTAGCTCTTGGTACCATATCCAAGAGAAAGGGGCTCTCATCACGATCCAACCTTCTCATCTCCGTGAAATGCTTGTGGGTAACACTGTCACCATTGGTCACCATGCCAGGGAAGTGTCCCCCAACTATTATTTTGAAATAAAAGGAAATAAGATAAAAATTAAAAAGGCATTGAATGGGATAGGAAAAATTTGCACCCATGACAAGGTGAAACTCACCCTCTTCAGAGGCACCCACAGGTAAGCCCTACATTTTCCTGTCATCACTACACCCCTTTCCTAGACATCCCCATACCATCTCATGCACTTACATGACCTATATTGGTATTCACCTGGAAACATCCCACACCTAAGGATAATTATCCCAATAGGACATCCTGAAACCCTCTTGAAACCTAGCTTGTAGGATAACATAACGTCTTTGAGCACTTGTATAGCAAAGGGGGATTTCATGCACATGTTTTGGTAACTTGATTATTAGATGTGATTGACATTGCTATGATCCTTGTGACTTATGAGCCGAAGAGGGTGTACTTGTTGTTGCTACAGGACCACACCCGATGGATAGGTACATATGAGGAGATGATTATCTTAGACCTCCATAGGGATAAAATCCCACCAGATGGATGTTGAAACCCCAACTAGGGGTAGACATATACCAGAGGCTTGCATCAGAGAGAGAGGAGAACGTTCCACCAAAGAAATCTTGGAAGGCCTGGACCCAGGGGGTCTTTCCCTCCCACCATGATGTTCGCCCTTGCAAACCCTTGACATCATCATTTATATCCTTGACATCACTCAGTTGAGGTATCCAACTTGAGGACAACTTTAGTTGGCACGTGTGGCAGTTTCTGAGGGGTTTTGAGCCCCAACATTTTAGTTGGAGGGCTAACGTTCTAGGAAGAAGGCTAATGTCACCCTAGGATGGGCATGAAATCACCCTAAAAGGATAAAATTATGGTTTTATTTGACAATTTTACGTAAAATTTCATTTTCTCATGTAAACTGGCCATGTTGGCCCTTTTGACCTAATTTTGTAATTAAAGGTCATTTTGATTGTATAAATAAGGGATTTGTCCCTTGTATTTTTTCATCATTCTTTCACTCACTAAGTGAGGTTTGAAATTCGGCTCCTTTGAGGCTCTTTTTGGCTGAAATTAAGTGGCGCGCAACTCTTGGAGGAGGCTTATATTGGTGTTTTTGGAATTTTTCTTGGTGGAAACTCTTCAACAAGGATAATTGCTAGATTATTCTTGGTGAATGTAACTAAATTTATGCAATTATTCTTTAATTTTAATGGTTATAGTATATTTACTTTGCATTTTTCCAAGATTATGAAATTTCTAGCTTAAAATCAAGCACATGTTATTGTCCTTGTCTTAATAGATTTTTCACCTACTAGCTAGAAAGCCTACCTTTTGAAGAATTGTACTAGAGACCTACCATTGTAGAACTCTAGCATAATTTTCTTCATCAAGCCATTATTTACTTCAAGCTTGAGCTAAAGAAGAAGGAAAACCACTAGGGCCTAGGGTTACCTACTTCCTAGTAGTCGTTTTCCTTCTAGGTTTTGTTGAGTGAGGCCTTGGGTTACCAACACCTCAACCACCATCACTTTTTTCCTTAGCCCACATATTATCATTTGATTCCTTCAAGATTCCTTCTGCTAAAAGTGACTCCATTATCCCTAAAGACACCAATATATACCTTATGTTTGACTGATTGATGATGTTAGGATATTTAGACACTTAGGAGTTAGTTAAGATCTACTTGGTCCA